>JAIGNY010004156.1:200000-452500 GCA_020152595.1 Chiridota heheva
ACACACACATACATACATACATACATATATATGCATATATATATGTATATGCATATATATGTATGCATATATATATATGCATATATATATGCATATGTATATATGCACATATATATATGCATATATATATATATGCATATATATATATGCATATATATATATATATATATATTTTGAATAATAATTTTCATATTCTTCTTTGCATTTATTTTCTGTAAAACTCAGCTTATCAGCTGGACCACTTATTGTACTAGGACTGAGTATACACAGTTATTCAAGTAAGCAACCCACTTCCCGTAACTGCATGTAATCATGCATGTGTAAGATTTGTGGTTTTTTGAAAATTGGTATATAAACGATTACATGAGAATTACACTATTTACGCTTAAGAGTAATTCGCGTGGATTATACTTTGTGGGATGGGTTATATGTGACTGCATGGAGTGTCTGCGGCGAATCTGCCCTGATTATACGGGGTTGACATGTATATGGGGCTTATATGACAGCCTAAAGTGACGATTTTATACGTGAATACATGTTTTCAGCCGAGGCTAAGGCCATTCTCCTCGCCCTCAACTTTATTGAGTACTCTCCTCTTAGTCACTTTGCCATTTTCTCTGACTGAAAGGCTGTTCTTACTTCATTACTCAATCTTAAATGGGATAACCTCACCTGCCACCTCCTCCGGAAACTCTTTTCTCCCACTCTCTGCAGGAAAAGTGTTCTTTTCTTCTGGATACCCAGCCATGTTGGCATCCCTGGCAATGACAGGGCTGATACAGCCGCTAAGCTTGCCCTTAACCTCCTCCCTTCCCCTTTTCCCAAAACCCTCTCTGACATCAAACCGCTTATCGCTTCCCTTGTTCGTGACCGCTGGCAAACCTCATGGAACTCCCAAATTGATAACAAACTCCATGTCATCCAGCCCACAATCCTGATCAAATCCACCATCAACAACCTTTCTCGTATCGACAACGTTCATATTACCCGTCTTAGAATTGGTCACACCCACCTCACTCACTCCCACCTCCTTATTGGTTTCCCCCAACCCCTCTGTAACAATTGCCACTGCATCCTCACAATCCAACACGTTCTCCTTGCTTGCCTCCTGTACAACCTTCCCAGAGCTTCCCTCGCTCCCCACAACTCAATTGCTGAGTTCTTCCAGAAAAATCCTCCGGATAAAATAATCTCCTTCCTTCATCATGCATCCCTCTACAACCATGTTTAATTTTCCTCTTCCAGCCCCTCTCTACTTTGTTTTTGTTTTACCCATGCACCTCCTCTCTCGATCACAGCTTTCTGGCTTTTGTTCTTGAATTTCTCTCATTCTCCCCCCTGGTTTCCTTCCTTCCTACCTCTAAAATGATCTGACCTCTCAGGCACAATTTGACCTTCGTTGTCGTGGTGCCGTTAAGACCTCATCAAACAAACAAACAAACAAACAAACATGTTGTTATACCATTTTATTCGATTCTATACTATTGGTATAAAATAAAATGATAGCCTATTAGCCAATGATAGCCTATTCATGAAAGGGCCAGAAGAGAATGAACAAATAATATTTTTTTTTATGTCCTGTCGGTGGCCATGATACCTCAATCTGGTTTTATTAACTTTACTCATTTACCCTTGCATGGCAAGAATGAATATTTCTCAGGTAAATAGAGATATTAAAATCGGACCACGGGGAGCGGGAGGGGGGGGGTGGTCATTTGGGGCAAAACCCCCCAAAATATTTCTGCCCCCTTTGCCCCCTAAAATATCAGCAAAAAATTGTAATGTTCATATTAATTTGTAATAACCCTATAATACCCCCTCAATCACTTGCTCCCCCAAAATACAGTCCGATTCAAATTGACTCCTATTGGCTGCAAATGTACCCCTTTACTCCAGATAGTTTCCAGTAAAAATGCACAAATTCACTACCAAGTTTCTACATTGCAGTTGGCCAAATTTGATTTAAAGATACCAAAATAAACTGTGTTTGTACAGTAATTGTAAGCAGAATTGTCATAGACTGAATGACTGTCTTAATGAGTTTGAAAATAATGGGTTTAAAACATGGGTGGCTAGCGATAGGGGCAATCATGTTTTTTTTTCTTGTAAAAATGAATACAAACATGTTTGAATTATACAGTCCAGGAGCATGCTATTAATAGGAACATAACACACAAGAATTTGAAGTCATGCAGGCAGATTATTCAGATGTTATGATAAAATGTCATGGTTTCTAATTTATATACTTGAAATATTCAATGTGAAACACAAAAACACTATCTTTAAAAACATTTTTATTTTCAAAATGACTGTTACGCGCCTGAAAGCCTTGTTGTACCGCTAGTATTTATTTCAAAAATGGCATGGTAAACCTACATAAAAAGGGGTGGATAATATTTAGCTATGACAGTTATGAAGAAATCTTAAAGAGTTTTGAGTTTCTCCTAGCAAAGATAGTTTTCCCAGACATATTTCAAATTTGAAATATGTAATATTGCATAAGGCATTTAATGTTAGGATAGCAAAGGATCATAGGAAATATCACAAAATGGTGGCTTCCGTGTAGCAAAATGTTCCTATTAGGAGCATTTGGCTTCCTATTAGGCATGCTCCTGGACTGTTTATGTCTTTAATTAAAAGGATGTTTGTATTCCCCCTCCCCCAAATCATGTTTTGCCCCTCCAACAAAAATCTTCTACCAGTACAGTTGCCTTTGGGTCAAGTGCATACAGACCTGGAAGAAATCTATGGTTCCGCCACAGGAAAAGCGGAAATTCGCGGGAAGATTTCTTAAGTAAGCAACAGTATATTATGATAAAATAACTTTCTTTAGGAGGAATGGTCCATCAATCATTAATGGGTGATGCACAAATTCCTCCAGGCATATAATGCATATTTATTTTTAGAGTTAGCCATAGTCTAATCTGATTCCGCTTCACTGCAAAGCAGGCACGTGGCTTTAGCTCTAGATGAATGACCTATTGTGTACAGTGTAATAGTAGCTTGTTGCTGGCAAGTGAACTGTGGAGAAATACTCAGGCTAGAGGGTGTGGATTCCTGTGTTGTGTAGAGTAGAGTAACAATAGCACACTGTTAGCAAGTGAACTGTGAAGAGGCTCTCGGGTTGGAAGGTGTGGAATACCCCTGGTTTTTGAGGAAATCAGAGGTGTCGGTTTGGAGGGTCCAAGGGACAAAAATTCCCTATGTGTGGTAAATATGAGCTCTGAAAATGTCCCCAAGGTAATGTGCGATGAATAGTACTGTACATTAAATTGCAAAAAAAGGAAGCTTATAAAGATGTATTTACTACTAACATTATTTCTGTTGTGATTTTTCATGGAAAGATTCTCGAAACCTTTATTTAGAAACGGGGGAAATTTTATAATTGATTCCAAGTCTTGAGCTCATGTTTTCATTTGTTCAATTCAATTATGTCGAACTTTTACAGCACCTCCTGAATCTGATCACAACTAATTAGTGTACCATGCAGTATTAAGAGCAACAATTTCTATGCATGAGACCATTCCAGAGTGTACAGATAATTATCCCACATCGTTGCAGGATATGATTAACTATTTGAAGCAGTGAGCAAGTTGTGTTGTTCGTCATATTGGTTTTGCAACACAACTCTGCATGTGTATATTTTGCGCGATACCGAGTACAAAGAAAGACATGATGGTATAAACTGTATGGTGAACAGGAAAACTTGAGCAATTTTGTAAACAGTCTGACATATGCCTAATTTCCTATAAGACATCGTCCCTGTTTTGACATACTGTAGTGGCAAATGTCAAAAGTAGATTTTTGTTTTGACATTGTGACAAAATTAGCAATGTTTAATTGTGACATAGTGATGAATGTGCAATTAGCAATGTTTTATAGTGACGAATGAGCAATTAACAATGTTTAATTGTGTCACAGTGACGAATGTACAATTAACAATGTTTAATTGTGACATAGTGACGAATGTGCAATTACAATGTTTAATTGTGACATAGTGACGAATGTGCAATTACAATGTTTAATTGTGACATAGTGACGAATGTGCGATTAGCAATGTTTAATTGTCAGAGGTATAGAAAGTAGTCTGTTTGGTCATAGAATATTTTCCAATAAAAAAGTCAATTTTGCTAAAATAGGACAAAGGACAACCTTACTTTCCTGTGACAATATAGCCTTGCTCTGAGAAATAAAATTTGCTTAAAGGATTAGTTCAGTGGTCAAGCATGTCCATCTTATATGAAAGAGGACTTTAAAAGAAACAAAATGGTAAAGAAAGCGTTAAAAAATCTTATTCCATTAAGGAGATATTCAAATTTAAAGCTCTGTCGTAAGTAATGTTTGATGGAAACATAAATAGCAATGCAATTTTTCAAATTTGAAAGGATTTTAGTTCAGTGGTCAAGCATGTCCATGAAAGAGGACTTCAAAAGAAACAAAATGGTGAAGAAAGCGGTCTTATCTGTATACAAATGACTGGTGTAGTAAGTCTACTATGGAAAGTTGGCATCTTCATCCTCACATTCTTAAGCCATTAGTAATGTATTTTAAAGAAAGTTTATTTTATTTTTTCATTATTTTAATTTTATTATTTCTTCAGGTGGAATATAATAAATACCCTTTCTAGATTCAGTTTTACTACTTTATCGACAGTTTTAAGCACCAAATCACAGGACAAAATATGATAGAATACATAAAGATTTTTGAGGAATCTGAGGCTGTGACATCACAACTAGTCCAATTTCAGTCATTTCTACACAAATAATACAAAACTTAGATATCTCCTTTAATGGATTAAGATTTTTGAATGCTTTCTTCACCATTTTACCTGACCCCTGAACTTATCCTTTAAAGACAATTTCTTCTACTAGCTCTGCCAGTTAATTCAATATTCATAAATCATGTCTTGTATGTAATGGTATACAGCAGCCTGTCATCCTTATAGCTGGAACAGTAATCTCTTATTGCAAATGCTAACGTACAGTTCTATGTGCTTCTCTGCAGTGCTAGAAATCTTTCCAAATTATGTTTGAGGGAACTCATATCCACAGTGAGCAATATATCAAAAAAACTCTTTGATTGCACAGTATCTGTGGGGAGAAATGAAGGCACTGTATATGAGACTGTCGTAGCAAATTACATTTGCTTGTTTGCCAAGTACAGTAAGTATGGTGCGTATTGTCGGATTCAGGCTGCATCTATGCAAATGCCCGCAGGAGTATATTGCGTTTTAGTCAAAATGAAAAGTGGTCAGGTTGCACATACTGTATTAAGATTTCAATATCATGATCATAATGGAAGTATCTGATGATTGATGGGTGTTTTGGAAAAGACTTAAACGGGTGGTTTATTGAATTCATTAGAATGAAATCCAATCAAAACAAGTACCTGTCAAGTACCAAGTCTGGTTTTTTTTTTTTAAAGGTTATGAAATGTTTTCATTGTTTTGTAAACAAAAGTACCAGCACTCTGTAGAGCTATGCAATGTATATGTCTAAATGGATTGGGATCATTTTTTCTTTAGGACAAATTTTTGTTGTGTTTGTGTGTAAAATTTGTGTTTGTAAAATATATTTTCAAACAATGTTGGGGTTGGGAATTAAAGGAATGTTTATTTGTACAGCTTGGTATAGGGGGATTGAGGGTGAGTTTATACTGATTACCACGTTTTGGGTACTCATGAAAAGAGCATAAAGAAGTCTAAAATCCTAAAAGCCTACAAGGTTGAGCAAAAACATCACTTAAAATCACTCATCAATAAACAAACAAAACCTTCACTGTTAAAACCATCCTATTTGTAAATTATTACTTCAAGCCAGACACTTTTACCACAGGGGAAAATACTTTTGTCCTAGTGTTGAGTGTTAAAGTCAGTGCAGCTGAAGTGAAATCTGTTTACTATCAATGCCAGATTATAACCATGGTAAGTGAGGTGAAGTGTGTGGATTGTAGAAATAAGAAATCCCTGGTGTAATTGCCAATTGCTTGTGCTGGATTGTGGTTTCTGCATGCTGTAAGCAATACAGAATACAGACCCCGGACAGATTTGAGATTTTCTTGGGGCTTAAGACACAAAATGTATTGCGAGGTTTAGACTTAATGCAATGCCAATTATACATTTATAAAATGTGTCTTGCACAAACTGTATGTACAATTATGTCAGTAAATTTAAGAAAATATTAACAGTGCATATATTAGTAGATGCAATCCACTGTATGTGTGTAACACTGTAGGCCCAAATTTTCCGGGGACAGGACATGTTACACATTTTTCATTTCATTTCAAATTTTCAGAAAATATTTGCAGATGACCATTTTTGTTTTTGTGTAATTGCACCCATTATTGGCCCCTCTTTACTACAATTTCCCCCTGAATGTATCCCTTAATTTGGGTGGAGAAAGGGGGAATTTTGCCCCTGCAATGCACTGCAGTACATAACTCTTTTGGACGGATGTAATTGTTGTCAATCTAGAAATTTCCCAATACAATCAATATAATAATTCTTTACTGCAGTGCAGTTTGTATGTTTTTATATTGATTCTGTTAAAGCTTTGCATCGCGCTGTACATCCTCTTGTTTGAGTTGCTGTAATGTCATTAAGATGTACATTTGTACATGATGTTGTTAATGTTTGTAATTTGAAGCATATGTGGTTGGTTTTGTAACTTGAAGCATGTGTGCTTGCTTTACTGTATGTAAATTGACACATGTATGCTTGTTTCCTGGTAGATCCATTTACTACACAATGTTACCTTAATTATGGTATAATCACTTTGTCAGGACCAGTGGTACATGCACTGCAAAATTTTTTTTGAGTGATGTCTTATAATTATAGGCGGCTGTAATATATTTATGCTTGAGGGGCAAAACATGGTTGGGGAGGGGGACACAAAAAATGAACATCCTATTCATTATTCACTGTACAACAGTTCAAGCATGTTTGAATTCTTTGGGGTGGGGGAATTGCCACCCTTTCCGCTATATGACAAGTCTCCATGATTATATTCACTACTCTGGAATACCTTTTTGTACAGTGCATGATGTAAAAACAATTTTGTAGATTTGTGTAGGACTGAGAAAAATTGTCAGTTTCTGAGGGTTGGTGGGGAAGGGGTAAAATGTTTACTGTAGAAGATGTAGATTAGGCATATGTAACAGGGTGGTGGTGGTTGGTGGGTGGAACTGTATACCCCCAACCACCTTTGCCATAGTTGTTTTTACCTTCAATAATATTTTGAATATAGAAATTAATGAAAGAGAAAACTACTACATTGTTCATCTAAGATTCCATTGTCTGTAAAATCGTCATTTGTTTGAAATTCTGTTGAAACTTTTCATCATTTGCATTGGGGCAAAAATACTTTACAGTCTATATTCCTGAAGTAATTGTCAATATTAGCTGTCCCATTGTTAGTCATTATAATCACAGCCTAATGATTGCCACAGACCATTCTCCTGAATATACTGACAGAATCACAGTTAAGCATTATAACTACAAAATGTTATTATTTTCCACAGACTTAAAAAAATTAATTGGAGCATAACAATGTATATATATTTTTCTATGGGGGTGGGGGGGGAGGAATGGGGATAGCCAGAATTGGAGTTTGAAACTCAGACCCCAATTTCTCCACCTATCATTTTCCTACAAGTGTGACACCTTTAAAGATTATACCCGAATGGAACAAAGATATCAAAGCTTTGGCAGAAACTCTTCTTAACAAAGTGTGTGTTTGGATGGGAAGGAGAAGGAAGGGGGAAGGGGCCATAATTTTAGTAAAAGTATGGGAACAGTGTTTTTCACAACTTTATATATTTTTTTAACTCTGCTGAAGAGTGTGGAGAGGACTCTCCATTACTTCCCAGGAATTACAGCCCTGCAAAACAATTCTTCAGTTTCATTCAACATGCAAGACAATACTGTATGTATGACCACTACCATATGGACAAGATTAAAAAAAAATTTGCTACACTCTTTAAATGCACTATGTGGTGTTTTTTTTTTTTTTTATAGATTTCTACTTCAGAACACTGAAAAATCCCAAAACTATTCAATTGGAATTTTGTATTAAATCTCTAATTAATGAAATTATTAATCTATCATAAAAAAATAAAAACTGTTGAAGCATATAGCTGTGTGACATGGATCATTACACTATATCATCTGTCATTAGTCTCTCCTGTGTACATAAAAACAGACTGGAATTTTCCTCTTATTTGACAACACAATATTAATTCTTTGTTGAAGTTTTTGGGAGAAAATCAATAGAAAAAAAAGAAGGGAAAAAAAGCCTACAAACTGATAGCAGCAAGATCTTATCTGACGCAACAGTAACGAATTATTACCAGTCATAAAGGGATGTATCTTAGCTGGGCTGTGACTCATTAAAAGATCTAATTTGCTTTGTCTCTGAAAGTGGCCATAGCTTAATGTGTTTAGTACAGCTGGTGAGTACACCGTTGGAGATTCTGTTGGAATATTGAATCATGTTATCATGAACTGGTCTTTAAATAGAAGTGATCTAGTTTTCAGTGATTTTTTTCTTTCTTTCATAATTCTGCAGGAATACTTAATTTGTGAGTAAAAAATGTGAACATTTCCTGAATTTCTTGACTGAAAGGGAAAATTGGAGTATTAAATCAAAACGTGGATATTTCCCGGTTTATCTGTGTGATGTGCTTAGATCAGTTGGGATTTCCATACTTTAGAATTGCATTTGTGGTGAAAATATTTTTTAAGTCATACTGTGTTCACTCAAAGAAAGAATTAAAAAATCAGTTGAGTATCAAATTTAATAAAGAGTATGTTGGGACATGAGGGTTAAATTGATGTGTCATGTGGAGGAAAAGGGAGGGGGGGGGGGTGCAGGGGTGGGGTGATGCCACAATGTCCGTGCTTCTCTTACCATCACTGATAAGAATATCAGGATTCATTGGCTTGAAGCATGATGTAGAATTATAATGAATTTTGCTTTAATTTTGTTTACAGAAATTGTAAAAGACTAGGAAAACTCAAAGAAATTCAAGATGGCAGGTATGGCAGCCAAGATGATATTGGGGGACAAGATCAAAAGTGTACAAGGTAAGATTGAATGCAGTTTGGTATTTATGAAAGACAGAATGGGAATCTCCAGCTGGTCTGAAGACAACTTTATTAGAAAACAAAGGAATTTTGAAGGGAGGGGCATAATTTAGAAACAACGACTATGTTGTTGACAACATTCACATTACCCAACTTAGAATAGGTCACACCTACCTCACTCACTCCCACCTCCTTATTGGCTCCCCAACCCCTCTGCAACAATTGCCATTGCATCCTCACAGTCCACCACGTCCTCCTTGCTTGCCCCTGTACAACCTTCCTAGAGCTTCCCTCGCTCCCCACAACTCAATAGCCGAGCTCCCTCCGGATAAAATTATCTCCTTTCTTCAGCATGCTTTCCTCTACAACCATATTAAGTCCTCCTCGCCCACCCCCTTCCCTTTCCCCCTCCTCCCTCTACTGTTTTTTTTTTCTCACTCATGCACCTCCTCTCTCGATCCCAGCTTTCTGGAATTTAGTTCTTGTGTTTCTCTTAATCCCCCCCTGTTTTCTTTCCTTCCTACCGCTGAAATGATCTAGCCTCTCAGGCACAATTTGACCCTTGCTGTCAGGGTGCCGTTAAGCCCTCATCAAACAAACAAACATAATTTGAAAACAATGATATTTGTATCAAAAATCTGTTTGAATCTATTGAAGGCTTATTATTAGTTCACATGCACAGAAACCTAGCAGCGTAGGAAGATATTTGACTTGGCATAGGAGAGTGGGGGAAGGGGGGGGGAGGGCGCATGCATAGTTAACAGAAAAATGTATGAGTCTCTTATCATGATCTAAAAACTCTGTATGTGGAAGAGGGGGGGGGGAGCTGTAAAAATCATGGACATTTCGCCTAAATTTGGCAACATTCCCCTGTTTTTGTGCATGATAAAGAAATATGTTGTGAGATTTGTGACTTATTAAACTTTGAATATATGACATATCTATGTTTAGACTAGACTGTCTTAAAAAAGTCTTAAGTTAGTGAGTTTCCACATGGAAGAAATTTAAACAATACATTTTCAGTAGGAAATACATGCTTCACAAAAATTATACTCTTCGTAACTTTTAGCCTCCGAACATTTTAAAGACCGCTATTTTGACAAAATGTTGGATTTTTTTTTACACCATGCATATGCAATGTTTTTGCCTTAATCCCCTCCCCCCTACCCCCTCCCTTGCTTTTCCCCCACAATCCAAAAGGCTGGCTATATCCCTGTTATACATAAGAAGATTAAATTGTTATTGTATTGGCTTCATACCATAGATGGGAGCTAAGTGTTCAATATTGCAACTTATTACTAGCTCGGCATTGATTGGTTCCCCATTACCAATTGAATCTTGGTAATGGTTGACAATAGTCTTTTAACAGATGGTGTGTACAGTAATTTCATTGGCTGTCGGAAAACAAAAATGATTTGCAAATATGATTCAGTTCACATTTCCCAAATACAGATATATTTCACTGGTGTTTTATAACAACATACTGTACAGGTATTTGCTACAATGTGGTAATATTAATGAAATTTATTGAATAATTTTGAATTTAATTGATACAATTTTGGTGTAGATGTTGATGGCAATTAGATGATAGGGTTCTTGGATTATTGACCTGCTGGGTGCTAAAAGCACAGTGGACATACTGTACTGTGCAGTGTGTGGAAAACTTAGAGTACTTAGGCAGAAAAGGATTTTAATAATGGGTTAAGTGTTCTGTTATGTAATCACATTTAACGATCCTCAGGCTGGAGTACAGTAGATGATGTGTAAAGTATACCGTGTAAAATCGGGCATTGCAACTGGCTCTTTACAGTAAAGCAGCACGTACAGTATTTGCTGTCTGCGCATGTATAAAGTACACAGTCATATAATCATTCTAGGTGTCCACCTAGTAGCAATTAATTCAAGTCTGCACATGCATCTACAAAAAAAAAATTAGTACCAAAACAACAAAATGGCGAACATGTTGGGTAAGTTATTATTCGCTGAAGCCTTACAAACAAATGTCATATCGTAAAGAAGAAATGTTTGTAGAATTGTTGTCTGTGTTTGTCTACATTCAGCATCTTTTGTAGGTTTCTCTTGTTTGTAACAGCTGTTGGTGGTTTTGATTAAAACAGCTCTGAGTTGGTATACACATGCTCTATTCTCATGCTGCATCAATTAGCGAGCGAATGTTATACTATAGAATAATACCTTTAGGCCGTTAAATTTTTGTTGCAAATATTACATTTTTTTTATAGTTGTTTTGTTTTATTCTGTGGATTTGTTTTTGTACACGATGGGTGAGCTGTTGACCAAGTGCTTGGCAGAAGGCTGGTTTGATGATTTCATGTTTCATTTGTCAGAAGTTGTTATGTTTGTTTGTGTCACATGCATGATGATTTTTTTCTTTGGCAATACAATACAAATCATTTCATGTGGAATACAAGGATTGATTCAGTATGGTGGATAGGATTCACATATTGTTTGCAGCATTTTAAAATACAGTACATCTAGAAATTCTTGTTCAGGTTGAAACTTTGGTCATGGCATACGTAACACAAATATTAAGAATGCTATCATGTTCAAAATTCAAAGACCGTTTCACTCATTCATTGATCATTAAAGGGGCATTAGAGACATTCTATAGAGACAAGATCTCAAATATTCAGCTTAGCTCTCAAATATTCAGCCAAGCTGTTTTAACCCATGTGAAGAGCTCCAAATTTTTCTCACACCTATAATTTATGAATTACTGTACAGTACTGAAGTTATCTAACATTCATAAATAATAACATTTGATAACTTTAGGAGGAAAAGCAGGTCAATGAATATTTTCAATTCACCAAAAAAAAAATGCCCTCCCATATGGGTCTATAGTTCTCCTTTAATCTGTAGGTTTCCAATGTAAGTCCAGTCAGTGATGCATATTCAACTTTTACAATATAAAAAAGTATAAGGAACAAAATGGTGAAGAACGTGTTCACAAATCTTATTCCAGCAAGGAGATATTTTGAAGGTCTGATAATTGCTTCGTTCAGCTGCTGTGTCATACTGCTAGTGTAATTTTGTAACAATATTGATCAAAATGTGTATTAAACATAACTACTTTCATACTGCAGGTATCAAAATCACATAATTCATGCTGCAGGTACCACAAAATCTGAAGTATGTACTGTAGGTATTTTAGTACATGAAAGTGCCTCCCCTCCCCTCCCACCAGACTAATTCTTCAAGTTTAATACTTGCACTTCTTGAATCTGTTTCCAGGAGAGATAGGTCTTAAGGAGGAAAACCCCAACAAAGAAGAAGACGAGGAGCAGGCGAGACTGGTTGAAGAGGCGAGGGCGGAGCAAGAGGCGGAACGCAAAGCAAAGCATGACAAAATGGAAGCAGAGAGGGAGGTAGAGAGGCAAAGAATTAGGGATAAAGTGAGTTAAAAGTTTGCTACGTTCAGGGGGGCATATGCAGGAGGCATATGCAGGAGGCATATGCAGGAGGCATATGCAGGAGGCATATGCAGGAGGCATATGCAGGAGGCATATGCAGGAGGCATATGCAGGAGGCATATGCAGGAGGCATATGCAGGAGGCATATGCAGGAGGCATATGCAGGAGGTGCAGGAGGCATATGCAGGAGGTAGGGGAGGCATATGCAGGAGGCAACATATGCAGGAGGATGCAGGAGGCATATGCAGGAGGCATATGCAGGAGGCATATGCAGGAGGCATATGCAGGGGGCATTTGCAGGGGACATAGGCAGGGGGAATATGCAGGGAGAATATGAAGGCAGCATATGAAGGGGGTATATGTAGGGGCATATGCAAGCGGCATATGCAAGCGGCATATGAAGGGGGCATATGAAGGGGACATTTGCAAGCGACATATGAAGGGGGCATATGCAAGCAACATATGAAGGGGGCATATGCAGAGAATCAGTGTGTGGGATGGGAGGGGAAGGAGTAAAATTTCACCAACTCAAGATTAATTTGCCACAGAATTGTCCAAGAAGCTATTTTGATGTTGGTGGTGATATTATGCATGTTCAATGAGTGGGCGGGACTTACCTGTTTACCTGTGTGGCCACCCTCAGCGAGGATGGCCTAAGGATAGGAGGTTTAAAAACCCTTCAAGATCCTGTTCTTCATTAATCCTGACTTGAATAGATTAATTGTAGGTGCATTCACAACTGCTTGTGGCAGTGCGTTCCAAGTTTCCCAAATTCTACAAAAGTATGAGTATTTTCTCACATCCATTCTAACATTACCAGGTCTAATTTTCATACTATTGCCTCTGGTATTTGAATGTTTGTAAAGTCTATAATTCCTATGATATCTATATTTATTTTTCATTTTATAATGTTATATAATGTATTTAAGTCTTGCCGTAAATGTCTTTTCTCCATTGTAATTAAGTTAAGTTCCTTTAATCTATCGTTATATGCTTTTTTCTTTATCCCTGGAATTAGCTTGGTTATTCGTCTTTGTACCCCTTCTATTAGTTTATATCCTTTTTAAGATAAGGTCTCCATACTGGAACACAGTAGTCAATGTGTGCAGTCTTACCAATGCTCTATATACAGTAGCTGCATTATAACTTCTTTTCTCGAAATAATTAAAGTTTTTCTTGATCATTCCAATATGTTATTTGCTTTTTTGGTAGTTTCTGCACATTGCTTGCTAAACTTCATGGTGGTAGTGATGTAAACCCCTAAATCTTTTTCCTCTTTGGTTTGGCTAATTTGAATATTTTTCGTGTACTTTGGGTTTCCATATCCAAAATGTAGTACCGAACACTTTGACTTGTTGAATGACGTCTGCCAGTCCTTGGCCCATGCTAATAAGGTATTAATGTCATTTTGCAGGATTTTGTGGTCTTCTTTAGTCCTTATTGGACAAATCACTTTAGTATCATCTGCGAATTTGCTTAGAATTGAATTTACTCCATTGTCCATGTCATTCATATATGACATAATGTAAATGGCTTAATGTAAAAATTTGCAAATCCGCAAATGCTCATATTATAAGAAGTACATGATATGTTTTGATTGATGCTTGGTATATTTATGTTGTACGCTAGTGTATACATACTGTATTCATGGTATAAAATTGTTGAATATCATTTATATACATAGTGGGCATTTTGCTGAAAAGGGCTTGTGCATGAAGCAATATCTTTCCTTAGGAGAAATGGTCCGTCAATCATTCACAGTTAATGCACATTATTACCTCAGGCATTATGATACACAGCTATTTTTTATCACCACTTTGAAAACAAACTTCTCCCATTAAGATACTAAACACGGATGAGTGATTTCAATCACAAAAGTACCTTGATTATTCATCTCTGACATTGTGTAATCTTATACACACAAATTTCCTTGGGTTACTTGGCTGTGGTGTGCATGGGAATGGCAGATAAACAATCATTGTTTGGAGTGGAAACACAATACACTGAACAGGAAGTCGGGTTGGTAATTGTCACACCTGAGTTTTCAGGATTAACTCAGGTGCCAGGTGCAGGTAGGCTTAAAGAGAAACTTTTCAGCATGTAAACACTGTAACTCACAGACAATACATTGGAAAGAGGTCAGATTCAGCAATGTTGGAACCACGGGAGGAGGGGGAGGGGGCCTGGCAAGATAAATCTTTAAGGCCTCAAAAAGTGTCTAAACTTCTTCCTGATTTTGCACCAAAGAGAAAAGTTGTGAAAATCTTTTACAGGAAATGGATTGTTGAAGAATTTATCTTGCAATTTTTAAGAGTTTAATGATAAGGAATGCAAAAGTTTTTAAATAAGATTTAAAGCGGGCTTGCAGGTTTCTCCCAGATGTGAAACTGGTCAGTTTCCAGAACCAAAACCGTCTTAACCGGAAAACCTGTTTTTCACCTGCGATGTAAACAAGCTTTGAACATAAAAGTGCATTACACTGCAGTAACTATGAGTGCAGTGTACTGCACTGTTATATGATAGCTGCTAACGATGTTTGTATAACATAATTTTCTGTTATTAATATTGAATACTGATAACTGAGGCATTCATCAATTAAATGTATTAATAAACTTTAATGTTTTTTGCATGTAAAGTGATTTTATATACCCCATTTGCCCCTCAAATAATGCTGATTTTACCCCTTAGCCAGTCTAGGTCCCAAGGCAGTCATGTAAAAATAGTTGTGAAAAAGGCCGTATCAACAGGCCATCTATATGCCCTTATTTGCTCACGATTTATAATTCATTTATGATCTATAATTGACTCAGGAGAAAATCAACATGACTTTAAATAAAGGGATTATAAAGGAATACAATTGTTGTTGTCAGGGAAATATTATCCTGGAAAGAAGATGCAAATACCTGGTATAATTGGAGCTGTTATCTGTAGGTACATTATGACTATTTATTTCCAAAGATTCTCAATCGTATTTATTGATTGAATCTGCATAAATATCACATATTTTCACAAATACATCAAAAGATACTACAAAAAACATGTTGACACAAAGCATGAACTTTCTTTTTATTGAAATAAAACAGATTTTTACCATCTTTTGGCAATTTTTTTGTAGTGATTTGGTTATTTTCGTTACTTTTCATAAGATATAAATCAGACTAAATCCCGAAACCTGTTTTAGTTACAAAATTGGTACACCGTGCAAGCTTAATTAAAAATCAACAAAATTTTAGGTTTTTTCTATGCAGCCTTACACTAATGACTGCTATGGTTGCCATTTTAAGTGTGGCCTGTAGGTGGGGAGGGGATGGGAGTGCACTGGAATTGGCACCCATGGGATGTCTTTCATCACTCTTTCCTTCCTTTCATCTTGTAGTATGGTCTCAAGAAGAAGGAGGAGCTAGCAGAGGAAGTTGCCGAAGACCCAGATGCAGATAACAGAATCTCAAGAAAGAAAAAGACGCCAGAAGAGATGGCCGCTGAGATAGCCGCCGATAATGAGGAACCAGGTGATTCATTTGTAAAACATGCTGAAACTCTTCTCAAACCCTTCCTGACTCTAATTTCCTTTCGTCAAGTCACAAGTCAGATGCAGAGAGCTTGGAGAGTGATCGAAAGGAAAGTTTCTCGAACTCTTTTCTGTTGTTGAAACTGATTCTATCTTCCTTTCTTTTCCTTATCTCTTTTTTTGTCTTGATGTTCCAACAAGCGTGTTGAATAAATGTGTTTGTTTGATTTGATCGTCTCATGCTTTCATTAATTTCAAATAACAAATATTGCACTCTCTTCTTTTCTGGGGCATAGGGAAGGGTAACAATTCTGGTGACAAGTGGAAACATTGCACTGATAAATTAATTTTCCATCAAAATTGTTGCTTCTAATCTGGAAATCCTGGGAGATATTCTTCCATTTTTGAAAATTTCCTTCATTTACAGGAAATTTTCTTCCATTTTGAGAATTTTTGGCCAGTTTTCGGGAAATATTTGGCCAGTTTTCGGGAAATATTTGGCCAGTTTTCGGGAAATATTTGGCCAGTTTTCGAGAAATTTTACCAGAGTACCCAATAATATCCGCACATTTTTCAATTCTCATCCCAACCGGGCAGGAGGCATGCAACCAGGAAGGTGAAATCACTCAAGAGGGGGAGGGTCTTATCACTCAAGAGGGAGGAGGGGGAAACGGAGCTTGCCCCATGCCTTTCTTTTAACAACTTATCAGTAGTCCTTCATCACTAACTGCTTATAGCTCTTACCTGCTGTTTTTACACCTTTTAATTTACCTCCTCATAGTTTGCACCATTTGTTCTATTAAGATATTCTGAACTCTCTGGTACTATTGCCTTTTGCTGTTGATGTGCTGCTGGCAAGTCCACAATGTATTAGTAGTCCTTCATCAGTAACCAATTTTTCTCCTACTGTTTGTGTTTTTGCACCCTTTACATTATCCTTTCTTCATTAAAGATCTGTAGATATATTACATCTTTAGCACTTTTTTACAAAGACAGATGCACGGTGCAGTTGGAGGTTCCAGGCTCAAGTCTGACCCAAGTTTAACCCGTAATTTTTTCACACCAGTTTAAACCTTGGTTTTTTCACACCAATTTAACCCATATTTCACACCAGTTTAACTCATATTTTGCACCAGTTTAACCCGTAATTTTTTCACGCCAGTTTAACCCGTGATTTTTTCACACCAGTTTTAACCCATGATTTTTGTTCACAGGTGCACATAAAAAAACCACTGATATTGAGAGCAGGGTTTATCCTCATGCCTATCTCCTCATCCACTCAGGATGGCACTTGGCATCCATCGGATGAAACTTTAAAACAGTCCCCATGGCAGGGCTCCTCACCGCTTGCATAATTCTCTCATCACTTCAAAAGGTGATCACATCTGATCACCGCAACACGATCAAGGTGAGATCGCCTAAATGATCGAGGTGATCACCTCTTAAAATGATCGAGGTGATCTTTCAAAATGATCAAGGTAAAACAGATGAATACAGTGCTTACTGTGTAATAACCACAACTGCATTGACTTCTATCCCTTATACAAGTTATATCCATACTCGGTCCATGATTACCCATCATCCCCAATGCTAATCCCCAGTTTCTTTGGCCTAAGCAGTTTAGAGAACAAGAGCCTGTCCATCACAGGTTAGCATTTTTTTTACAGGTAAGTGGACTGGAGCAAAAAAGGACACAACGTAGCGGTCGCGACAGGAGTCAAACCGCGTACCTTTTGTATGCGAGTATTACTCCTTCACCACTAAGCCTCTTACTGCACACATTTATTAAAGATGCTCCCATATGTATCAACATTTGTATTGAAGTATTTAGAGCAATTTTAAATGATTTTGATCTTAATGAGTATTAAAACAATTAATTTTCACAGATTTCATGGATACCGTCATGAGCTACATTAACCCATTGAGAGAAAGATTTGGATTTTAAATCATGTTTGTTGCTCGTAAGAGATCTCATGAACCCTTTGCCATCTGTCTACCCCTCTATTGGCAGTATACAACCATTGTAAGCACTTGCACACAGGTGGCATGAAGATTGAAGAAGCACTTCCGATCAACATATCCCCCAAAAATGTATTCTAAAGGCCGTTATACACCGAACGCGACGCGACGAGCGATTTTTTAAACAAAATTGAATAAAACAAAGGAAAAGAAACATTATGACCTCTTTGTTTTCAGAGAAGGATTGTCATCGCATGGCTATTCAGACTGATAACTGAAAATTGATTGAATTTGCACATTAAAGTAAAATTCGCATTGCAAAAGAAAATAGCGCCCCACTGAAGTGAATTTCTCCAGTCTAAACAAAAAAGCATTTCTAGCAAATTTTCCAGAATCATCAGAAAGCCTCAATTGCAAACTTCATCGTGTGTAAGCAAAAAGTCAAAGCACCTTATAATATTTGTTTCCTGTATGATTATCTCTAAAATCGCTCGCCGCGTCGCGTTCGGTGTGTAACGGCCTTTAGGCTTAATTTACTCAAGTGTATGGCTGGATATATACCTCTTTCAGTGTAGAATATTTACCAATTTTTTTTTTTTTTTTTACCACATTTAATTATTACATTTGTATTAATAAATTGGGGTACTTGTGTAGCACTTAAGTATGCTATGCCACAAAGCTTAATATGTTGTTCGCTATGTTGCAAGTACTGGGATGTAAACATAGAGCATACTTTATTAACAGCATCATTCGTTTGTTGAAAGTTTTGCAGTTGTTAAAATGATCATGTTGAAATGATCATGTTGAAATGATCATGTTGAAATGATCATGTTGAAATGATCATGTTGAAATGATCATGTTGAAATGATCATGTTGAAATGATCATGTTGAAATGATCATGTTGAAATGATCATGTTGAAATGATCATGTTGAAATGATCATGTTGAAATGATCATGTTGAAATGATCATGTTGAAATGATCATGTTGAAATGATCATGTTGAAATGATCATGTTGAAATGATCATGTTGAAATGATCATGTTGAAATGATCATGTTGAAATGATCATGTTGAAATGATCATGTTGAAATGATCAGGTTGAAATGGTCAGGTTGAAATGGTCAGGTTGATTATTCAATTTCCATTTTGTGGATTATGAAGACCTAACAAAATAACTTTTTCATACTGTTCATCTGAAATTCGATCGTGCCCAAATTTATTTTAAAAATTTAGGACATTCCATTATGACCAAAATGTCATTTGCCCATTTAGATTGAGATGTTGTGAAGCTTATAACAAATTTTGTTTTCGATTGATTTAGATGTTTCCTGAAACCATTGCATGTTGAATTAAGTCATGAAAAGGCAGTTTCTGTATCTTAAAGATTTAATGTGTTTCTACAAATTAGTCTGTAAAATTTAATACATAAATGGATTAGTTTACCAAAATGAAAGTGATTTACAAAAAGGTGTTCCTGTCTAAATGTAATATTTTTCATTTATAGTTTGAAATGATTTATAGGGGTTTAATAAGGTATGTGTAAATTGTGATTTAAGATGTTTACACATTAATTTTTTCAAATGAGTTTGTGATAGATTTAATGAATGAAAACCATGGTTCATACACCCGTCAGTTTTCGTATTTCAATTATTCTGAAATCGTAATATATGGTGTTAGCCTTGGGTGGTATTGTGTAGACCTTTTCATATTGAAATCTGTGCAAGTCCTATTTTTGTGTTTTAAACTGTGCACAAATTTTTCAGCTGGTACCTTGCTGTCTGAGTACAAAACAAAGCTTATGCATCGTACATATACAAATGTGCATATTCATTGACTTTACTATCCAGTACTTAGTACGTGCGCACAGCTCATGTGAAGGTATTACATGCACATATTGTTGTAGTTTACAATGTTCCTGCAGCTGATTGGTTGGTTAGTTAAGGGAAATTTCCCCCAGCACTTGATTGGTTGATATACCCTGACATTTCCTGTTTGGCTAAATTCGGTTTGAAAAGGTCTAGGAGTTTGGCTAAAGGTATTTGTTAGCAGACTTACGAATACTCTAGCTGTCTTTCCAAGATAGAAATAATAATCCTAGGTCAAAAATGCATTCCTGTGAAGTTTTTCACAATGTCAATTTCCCAAAATATCATTGAAGCAAATTGGCAGATCATTGCCAAGGAATATATAGTCATGCATATATTACTGAAGAAAAATGTAACCAAATTAACAGTATCTTTTGCTCATGAGTGAAGTGAGTAACTGCACTAAGGAGAGAGCAGTCTTAAAGCCTAATTCTGAGTTGCTCATCCAAGGGAACTTTTTGAGTACATTTGTTATCAGAAGCGTATTATTCTGATGCCTTAGTGTGAAAGGTACATACATGGTAATGTAGGTTAAAGTGAAACTAAATGTAATCAAACTTCTTAATTGTTGCAACACTGCTCCAATTGAAGCGATTCATATCAGAATTTTCTATCAGTTTATCATAGCTGTATTTTCTACCTATGTACTTCAACTGCTTATCATGCAGTCAGTTATTTTGAAATTTCACCAATTTTCTTGCCAACATTTTATTCACAGTAATATCGTAGCTATGACAATTATATCATTACATTTTCTATCGAGAAATTTCAGCATCATGGTCAACAGTATTCATACTTTTTGTCCCTCCACATCTCACTGCCACTGTCATCAGTTACCATGAGAACATCAAATTTGTAAAGAAGTTGGTATTAAAAATATGATGTAAATTTGCTTTGTTTCCAGCTCACAAAAATATCCTTAGTTGGGATGAATGTATTGAGCACAATGATCAGCTTAAATTTATAACAGAAATGAATTAAACCTTAGATTTGTTAATACCGGGAAAAAAATAAATATGGTTGACAAAGGATTTTAAGGGATTCAATTAGTTCATGTGGGAGGGCTTTGTAAGTTGTCATTTCAAGAATCACCACGGTTCTTGCTCTGTATGCTAGTAGCAGGTAGAGCACCATTCAAGGTCATTTCTTTCCAAGGGTTGCACGTGTATTTATGTAAGATTATGTTATCATTTGAACTCCCATTAAGCTCAGCCATGCAGGCAAAAGCTTTCAGAAGGCCGTTTAGTTGGCAGAGATTAGAAATACTTGCATATATCCCAATTTGAAATCCTAGATACCTTAGATTAAAATAGGAATGGAGCTGTGACTAAGGGGAGGATCTTGAATTACCCCTTAAATTTGATCACGGAATCCTTTAATTTCATTGTTTTCTTTTTCCAGAAAAAGTAAAAATTGATGTACATTGTATATATATAGTTCATATCGATGAATGTTATTTGGTGTACTTAATCACTGTGTCAGTACTAGAATAGGTGTCGTTACAGAGATAATCTATGTTTTTTTGTTTACAGATGTGGGTGTGTGTGTAGTTGTGGTGCTTTTATATACAGTAAGATTTGAATGGTAGTTGGCAGAGATTAGAAATACTTGCGTATATCCCAATTTGAAATCCTAGATATCTTGAGATTTTGCATCATAGGTTATTCTATAATCGTGCAAAAAAATAAACTACTATGAAGTTGTAATTCTGTTGAAACCTTAACACTAAGATCGTTTTCAAAATGAAAGTTATCCAGATGCCAGAAGAAAGATAATGACCATAAGACATTATTTCATTCAATTCGAGTATTCAGGATGTCATAATAATGTACGTAAATCAAACAACCAGTTTGTCTATAAAAATGAAGCAGTTGCTATTACAGCCAGTGTAAAATTGGTCACCTTTAGAGGCCTAAATCCCTATGTTCACTTGGGTATTTGTGCATGAAATTGTTGCAAATCTGGAGGAAACATTGTAGAAAAAATATTTTGGAAGTTTGAAAAAACATATATCATGTGTATGCACATGTAGGCTACTAAACTTCACTTGTACACAAGTTATTCTGGATGTTCAAAATGCCGGATACTCAAATTCAAAATAGGTTTGTGCTGGGGGTAAGAGGGGAGGGGGTGGGGAGAATACTACAAACTCTGGAAAGTCCTTCAGATTTGGGCAAAATTGAAGGATACCAGAAAAAGGTTTCAAAAAGGTTGAAAAGTGAAATAAAAATGATTTGTCAACAGGTTGCCTATTTTTGTACTACATAGACTTTTCCTGTATTTATCTACTATTTAATTGACTTAAATTATAATCCAACCAATCCCTAAAAAAAAAGTGATACCATTTGTTTCTAAAGGTGACGAATTCAGATAAACTGCCATAAAGGGTGACCCAATGAAATTGGTACTATGCCACACACAAACAAGAGATGGTACCCACCACTGGAAATTGTACTACCACTTTTCTGTTATCACCAATACCACCACATTTGCAGCTTTAATGCACATATGTCCGTATGTTGACCAAAGACAAAAACATTCCGAGAAAGTAATTGTAAAGTATTGAATATAATCTGTAGTGTTCTATTGGGTAGGCATGCATTTTACAAGATAATAAGACAATTATGGTGAATATAAGGTTTAAAAGAAGTTTCCGATAGTATTTCATAATGGAGAAATCTTGAGTTTGTTTGTTTAAAAACGAGCAAAATTTAAATGTTATTGTTTGACGTCACAACATTCTGTGCAATAAATTGTGTGGAAAGAGGAGGGGGCGGGAGGCTTTCAAACAGGGTTTGCTGTAGGCTGCCAGTTTAATTTCTCTTTACAACTTTTTAAGGTTATAAGAAGGTTTCTGAATTATGGTAATGTCATACAGCTCTTGCTTCTTATCCTATTATTATCATTGGATTTTATTTCTAATTAGCAAAATATTTGCAGTATAATCGATTACTGATTAAGCCTATCAAGAGAAACATAATTGAGGAAAATGCTCATTAATTTTTTAATTGTGTGAAGAAAAAACTGCTTTTACATTTTTAAACAACATTTATAGATTAGATGCAACAAATGGTACAAGTTAAACCAGTTGTCTCTTAAAAGCGGTCTAGACCTTAAAGGCAGACTAGACCTTAAAGGCGGACTTAACCTTAAAGGCGGACTAGACCTTAAAGGCGGACTAGACCTTAAAGGCGGACTAGACCTTAAAGGCGGACTAGACCTTAAAGGCGGACTAGACCTTAAAGGCGGACTAGACCTTAAAGGGTGAACTAACCTTCCTAAAGGGTGAACTAACCTTCCTAAAGGGTGAACTAACCTTCCTAAAGGGTTAACCTTCAAGGCGAGCTAGACCTTAATGGCGGACTAGACCTTAAAGGCGGACTAGACCTTAAAGGCGGTCTAGACCTTGAAGGCGGACTAGACCTTAAAGGCAGACTAGATCTTAAAGGCGGTCTAGACCTTGAAGGCGGACTAGACCTTGAAGGCGGACTAGACTAGACCTTAAAGGCAGACTAACCTTCGTAAAGGGTGGACTAACCTTCGTAAAGGTTGGACTAAGGTTGGACTAACCTTCAAGGCGAGTTAGACCGTAATGGGTGGACTAACCTTAAAGGCCGACTAGACCTTAAAGGTACACTAAACCCATAATATGTGAGGGTGTCTCTTTCAAATAATCTGAGTCATTTAAGGTTTTGCCTTTAAGGTTTTGCCTCCCAAATGTTGTTTATGTATTAGAGAAGTTTTGTAACTCCCCACAAGCAGACAAGGTTCATTTAGCTGTGCTGAATATTTGTGAGTCTCTGCATACATGGTATCATCCCATAATTTTTTTTAGAAGTAATCGCCACCGTACTACTAACATCACTTCCCATTTTCAATTTCCCCTATTGATTGCGATAAGTCTATCACACGTCCGCAGGAACGAATATAGGGCCTATTTTTGTTAACAATAACATCACAGATTTCTCTTCGCTTCCGAATGTATTTATGAGATGATACCTTTCCTTTAAGTAATCACTTAATCATTTTTACTTCATTCATCGGCTATTCAATAAATCCAACCAAAAAAAACATGAAGTGTCATCCCACTTGATTAAAACATCAATAATTCAAGAACCCAGATTTCTTGAATTTGTTCATTGTCCACAGAATTTCATTAAAAATGTATACATATATATATTCTGCACTGGTTTTATTTGTAATATGCCCAAAGGAATTCATCTTTGGAAAGCTGGCATTTAAAATAGTGTGGAACATGGAACAAACAGCCAAACCAAACCAGAAAATAAACCTCGAAGAATCCATACTTGAATTGATAATGACGTAATATTTTTGTTCTTTGACAAGCAGCCTTTTTATCCTTTCCCATTTTAGTATTGTGTACAATAATTAGACGAGAAGCCTTTCAAGACTGCTTACTGTGCAATGCAAATTAGTTTTTTTGGTATTTAAATCAAGTCTATTATTTTCTACCACGTAAGTATTCTATGTGTATCTTTGTTTACAAGTACTAGAGATTTGTGATATGAATGTGCAAATAAAGAGATATTTAAATGTACCTTCGGTGTTTTTGCGATATTCTTGTAAGATTTTGTGTACGGCCTCAATATAACCTCGGTATGACTTCATAACACTGCCACGAGACGGACGTACCTTTGTACTTTGTCAAAGCTACAAAAAAACATTCAAAATTAACCTCTTTTGGCACATATGACTTATAAATGACATATAAATATATATATATGACATATAAATGTGTGTGTGGGAAGGGGAAGGGGGGCATAACCGGTCAATAATTTTGAGGAAATCTCATACGGTATCTTTTCCTGCATAGTTGTCCTATCCTGTAAATGCAGTTTATGGAATTCGCATCTCAAGGGCTGGGATGGGAAGTGAATGAACACCATGTTTGCACGCTTCTCTTTTCGAATAGTGTTCAGAGAACCCGGTAGGATGTTAAGTATTCGAACATCAGCACCGACGGCTTAACGTCCTCTCTAAAGACGGCGAGCACCATTCAACCATTGCCACTTCTCTCAACAGCTGAATAAGGAGGAGCAGAAATCGACGTACTTCTGCTTTGATGATCGTATCTGTCTGCATAGCTGTGGAAAAACGGGTTGGACCTGACCAAAGCTTAAACCCGCTTACCTCCAGTCGTGCATTCTACCAACTAAAACCAATGAAAAAAAAGATTCTTATAGAAAAGTCATCAGCTTTATAATAACTATTTGACTTGCTACTATCACAGACCCGATGTAGTGATGGGGAGGGGAAAGTGGGGAGGGGAAAGTGGGGAGGGGAAAGTGGGGGAGGGGAAAGTGGGGGGGGAAAGTGGGGGGGGAAAGTGGGGGAGGGGAAAGTGGGGGAGGGGAAAGTGGGGGAGGGGAAAGTGGGGGAGGGGAAAGTGGGGGAGGGGAAAGTGGGGGAGGGGAAAGTGGGGAGAAAAGTCCTAATAAGTTTGTTGGACAGGACAAAAATAATTATGTCCTCATCCTAAAACAATTTCAATTCTATATGGTGGGCATGTCTGAAAAGCAAAAAAGCAGAAATAAACAACATTCCACCCGAGTTTGGTGAAATTGACTGACTACATGCATTAATTGAAATTTTTTAGATTGACAAAGACTTGATTCAGAAAATTAATGACTGATATTGTTTTTAAGCAAAACTCAATACTTTTATGACTTTGATGGTAGCTGTGATTAGCTGGTCAGCAGCTTGATGAGCTCGTTGGGAACTTTGATAAGCCCACCGAGAGCTGTAAAAAACTCACTGCAGAGCTGCAATGAGCTCGTCAGGAGATGTTTTTACCTCGCTGGTGAGCTGCGATGAGTTCAGCAGGAGTTGTGAGGAGCTCTCTGATGAAGTGTGACAAGTTTGATAGGATCTGTGATGAGCTCTCTGGGATCTGTTAGGAGCTCACTGCAGAGCTGTGATAAGCTCACTGGGAACTGATTAGCTCACCGAGAGCTGTGGTGAGCTTGCTTTGAGCTTTGATGAGCTCCCTAGAAGCTGTGGTGAGCTCACTGCAGAGCTGTGATGAACTCGCTGGGAATTGATTGGGTCGCAGAGAGCTGTGGTGAGCTTGCTGGGAGCAGTGATTAGCTCCCTGGAAGCAGTGGTGAGCTTGCTGGGAGCTTTGATGAGCCCACCAGAAGCTGTGATAAGCTCACTGCAGAGCTGTTGTGAGCTTACTGCAGAACTGATGAGCTCGCTGGAAACTGATTAGCTTGCCGAGAGCTGTGGTGAGCTCTCTGGGAGCCTTGATGAGCCCACCGGGGGTTGTGGTGAGGTCACTGCAGAGCTGTAATGAGCTCTTTTGGAACTATGATTAGCTCACTGAGAGCTGATTAGCTTGCTGAGAAGTGGTGAGCTTGCTGGGGGCTGTGATTAGCTTGCTGGGAGCTGTGGTGAGCTGGCCGAGAGCTGGTCAGCAGCTTGAGCTCGCTGGAAACCTTGATTAGCCCACCGAGAGCTGTAAAAAACTCATTGCAGAGCTGCAATGAGCTCGTCAGGAGATGTAATTACCTTGCTGGTGAGCTGCGATGAGTTCAGCAGGAGTTGTGAGGAGCTCTCTGATGAAGTGTGACAAGTTTGATAGGATTTGTGATGAGCTCTCTGGGATCTGTTGGGAGCTCACTGCAGAGCTGTGATGAGTTCGCTGGGAACTGTGATTAGCTCACCGAGAGCTGTGGTGAGCTTGCTTTGATTTTTGATGAGCTCCCTGGGAGCTGTGGTGAGCTCACTGCAGAGCTGTGATGAACTCGCTGGGAAGTGATTAGGTCGCAGAGAGCTGTGGTGAGCTTGCTGGGAGCAGTGATTAGCTCCCTAGAAGCAGTGGTGAGCTTGCTGGGAGCTTTGATGAGCCCACCAGAAGCTGTGATGAGCTCACTGCAGAGCTGTTGTGAGCTTACTGCAGAACTGTTATGAGCTCGCTGGGAACTGTGATTAGCTTGCCGAGAGCTGTGGTGAGCTCTCTGGGAGCCTTAATGAACCCACCGGGAGTTCTAGTGAGCTCACTGCAGAGCTGTAATGAGCTCTTTTGGAACTGTGATTAGCTCACTGAGTGCTGATTAGCTCGCTGAGAAGTGGTGAGCTGGCTGAGAGCTGTGCTGACTTGCCAAGAGCTGTGGTGAGCTTTGCCAAGAGCTTGCTGGGAGCTCACTGCAGAGCTTGTCGGGAGCTTTGATGAGCTCGCTGGGAGCTTTGATTAGCTTACCGAGAACACTGGTGAGCTTGCTGGGAGCTGTGCTCAGCTCCCTATAAGCTGTGGTGAGCTTGCTAGGATCTGTTATCAGCCTACTTGAAGCGTGGGAGCTGTAATGAGTATATTTTCTTAGAAGCACAAAAAAGGTTCCAATTGTGAACTTACAATTAAATGGCTGAATAATGATTATTGTTTCAAGATTAGTGACATGTAAAGACAATACATGATGAATAAATCTGGCTATAAATTTTCAGTTCAATGCATCCAAACTCACCAGTGTTTATAACAACTCACTAATGAAAAAACCTTTTAAAATTCCAAATGAATCCTTATCCCCACATTACACTCATGACTTGGCCCTGCAGTAACCAAATCCACCATACCTGGCTCTTCACCACAATAAGTTCCATCGTGTGCATATAGATGATTGGGAGTGTAATTACTGATGCGTAAAATCACTGAACTATCAGATGGGTTTCTTAAATGCTTTTAGCAGAATCTAAAAGTCATATCCACCAAAATGGAGCTTCTTGTGGGTGAAAAGACTGAATTTTTGTAGCGAGGATTAGACGTAATGATATATAATCTTTTGATTTCTCACATTTATATTTATGTATACACAAACAAATACAAAACAAAGGCAATTTCAGGTGTTACATATGTACAGCAATATTTACAATCAAGTATTTCCACATATTAAACAAAAAAATTGTAAACATCGCACCTCAAATCTTGTGTAATTTGAAGGTGGACAGCTCAAAATACTTCACACACTTAAAGGTCTGGTGGGTGCTCTACCAGACCTGCACATAGTTACCATTACCATATTCAACGTAATAAGCGCTTTACGAAAATACAATTATACCACTTTTCAGGCGTAGACTTTCTTCCTAATAAGCGCCCACGCTCATGAGTCACGTACAGCGTGAATTCGGCGAAACAAAGGGAAAGATAAATTTATAAGTAAATTACCACAATTTTTTTCTCTCCATATTAACAGGTATTCGGGATAGCGAACAAAAAGGTATGGAACATTAATACATATAAGCAGCATTCATTATTGATTTATTAGTCAAAAAATGTTAGGTAGGCACTTGGTAGAGCAGGGGCGCTTATTATGTCGATTACAGTATCATTATCAAGTACAGGGATCGACTAATCAAATTGCCTGGCAGGGATATATGAATTTGTCATTGTTCTGAACGTTCCCCGTGGAATGTATTGTATACATGCAATGCAAATCTTGTTGAAAACTAAATAGTCTCTCCAGGCGGGTCAAGTAAATATCACGGTTGCCCGGATAAGATTTATCCGTCAGAAATTGCATATTTCTTTAAAGGAGTAGCGCATTGGTTAAGCATGTTCATCTTATATGAAAAAGGACTTCAAAAAAAAAAAAAAAAAAAACAATGGTGAGAAAGCATTAAAAATAAAGAGATAGTCAAGTTTAAAGCTTTGTCTTGTATAGAAATGACTGGTGTACTAAGTCTACTATGGAAGGTTGGCGCCTTCATTCTCACATCCTTAACAATTGTTATTGTATTTTGAAGAAAATGTATTCAACTTTTTTACTATTCGAATTCTACTTCCTCAAACTTCTTCAGGTGATAAATTATAATTATCCTTACTAGATTATGCGTCACTACTTTTCTGACATCCAATGGTTTATAAGCCCCCAAATCACAGGACAAAATTTAATAATACATAAAAACTTGTGACATCACAACTAGTCTAATTTCAGTCGTTTCTACAAGTGATACCAAATTTTAAACTTAAATATGTCCTTAACGGAATAAGATTTTTGTATGCTTTCTTCACCATTTTGTATCTTTTGAAGTCCTCTTTTACATAAGATGGACATGCTTGACCACTGAACTAGTCCATTAAGAGGTGGCTGAAAGCTTTAGCCAGACTGAGTTTCCACAGTATCTATTGTCTAAATATCATGTCTGTGGACAGGTAGAAAATGCTTTACCTGTTGAGAACAAATCACTTTAAATTTGTATTAAAAAAATTAATCAAGTTCCTCACAAGATCAAGAAAATCAAGTGTAACCTGTGTTTTTAATAATATAATTCTTGAGTTTTCAGAACCAAGGTTGCCCAAATTATTATTATTTTCTCTCAAGTATTCTGATTGTCATTGTCTTTATTGCAATCAACTGTCCATCAGTTCAGTTTAATATTAAAAGGACTAGTTCAGGGGTTAAGCAAGTCCATCAAAAGAAACAAAATGCTGTAGAAAGCATTTAAAAATCTTATTCAGGGTTTTGCAACCCAGGGGTTGAGGTATGGGTTAAGCTTCAATACCAACCTGTATGTTGGGAAATATATAACTTTCCGCTCCATCCCTAGTCACCGAGCTATGGCTGATTATAGTTTGAAGATTCTTTGACACTCATTGTTGATTAAGGGGTGGGGGTGGTATGGTTATAATAAAAACAACATGTTCCAGTTGTCTCCTCCCTTTCACAAAGGAACTCTCAGTCCAGAAGTGAGGGCCACCTCCCCCACTTCCTATCCATATATTTTATATGCACCTGTCATGATAAAGCTTTAGGGGTTCAACGTCATAGGAGTGGCCAGACTCTCATCAATACATATTTCATCAAAGATAACATTTAAAAAAAGATTAGAAATTATTCACATGATTTAAAATTAAAAACTTTGAACATGCAGGGCTATAGCTAACGGGGACGGACAATTGTTCTCTGCTGTACAGATTTGTGACATCAGATTTTGTTCATTTCCAACACTAACCTACCTAATATTAGCAAAATTGTACCCTATACACATCACCTAATGTATTCACATTTTTCTCTTGACTCAATTTGAGCCACGCAACCCCTAAAACATGACAAAACTATAAATGAATGTAAACACTAAGTCTTACAAAAGCTTTACTCAAACCTTGATGACACTACACAGATCAATTATTCGCAATGATTTTCAATCGAAAATACCAATCCAATCTGAAAAGAAGAAAAAAAATCACCTATAAAAACAACATGTGAACAAAGAACTAAAGAGTGAGTCCCTGGTTAGTCATCCCAGGGGCTGTGTCTGCTTCGAGAGCCACAGAAATGTGTCTGGCCGTCCCTGCCGCTGTAACTCGCCACCGATGATTCTCTGGCACTCGGAATGATAGTTATTTATCCACTCGATCTGAAAATCAAGACACGATCATTGATTAATGGATATAATCTTAGAATTTTCAGGACAAAATAGAAGTTATTTTTCTTTTTCATTTATATCATATTCTGTTTTTGTCAAACACCAATTGTTCTTTTTTCTATTAAGGGCAGTACATTTTTCTCAAACTGCTCAAATATCATTGAAACGTTCTCCCTCCCTACCCCTTGTAACTCCATCCTTTCCCTATACCAATCAACCCTATTCTTAGGGACAATTTAGTCTGTTTTTGTTTGAAATTTATTACATCCCGATAGACCTCCACTGGATTATTTGCATCAAGACGCCCATAGCCATTTTATTAAGCAGTAGTGGACCACTGGTTGAAGACCCACTGGGATCGACCCAAGATGCTACAGTGGAAAGCTACAGCTTTAACCTCTCTGCCACAAAGGTCTTGCCAACTATTATCCATATCACTATTATCCATTGCACTATTATCCATTGCACTATTATCCATTGCACTATTATCCATTGCACTATTATCCATTACACTGTTATCCATTACACTGTTATCCATTACACTGTTATCCATTACACTGTTATCCATTGCACTGTTATCCATTGCACTGTTATCCATTACACTGTTATCCATTACACTGTTATCCATTACACTGTTATCCATTACACTGTTATCCATTACACTGTTATCCATTACACTGTTATCCATTACACTATTATCCATTACACTATTATCCATTACACTATTATCCATTACACTATTATCCATTGCACTATTATCCATTGCACTATTATCCATTGCACTATTATCCATTGCACTATTATCCATTGCACTAGTATCCATTGCACTATTATCCATTGCACTATTATCCATTGCACTATTATCCATTGCACTATTATCCATTACACTATTATCCATTACACTATTATCCATTACACTATTATCCATTACACTATTATCCATTACACTATTATCCATTACACTATTATCCATTGCACTATTATTCATTGCACTATTATTCATTGCACTATTATCCATTGCACTATTATCCATTGCACTATTATCCATTACACTATTATCCTTACACTATTATCCATTACACTATTATCCATTACACTATTATCCATATCTATTACACTATTATCCATATACAGACCGGATTACAGGGTGCAAGGAGGTTACAGGGTGCAAGGGAAAATTCCCCCACCCTTGCACTTTCTTACAATTCTCACCTGTTTTAAAGAAACTGCACTGGCTTCCTGCACGGTACAGAACTGAATTTAAACTACAACTACATTTAATAACCTACAAATCTATCCACAGACTTGCACCTAAATATCTGGCCGATCTCATTCACTTTTAAATCATCTTCACGAAATCGATCTTCATCGAACAATCATCTTACCCACATGCCAAAATGGAAATTTTAACCTTTTGGTCTTCGCTCCTTCACATGTGCTGCACCAGCTTGATCAAATTCTTTGCCACTTAATATTAAACTTGCTCCCAATGTCAATGTGTCTAAGCAGAGGCTCAAGACTCATTTTTAGGCAGAAGCTTTTTCTTTTTAACTCTGTTGTGGATATTGGCACTTCATAAATTATTTTAAACATTAAACATTGATTTGATTTTTTTTGCATTGCAGTTTTTTGCACCTTAGCATGATTTAACCCCCACTTTTGATAAGCAATTTGTAGCTTCCCCCTTCCTTTCCACACACACACTTTTGGTGGCCCACATCCATATCCCTCGACAACTTTCTTAAGCCATCCTTTAAGAGACAGACAAACCAAAACAACTTCCTTCCAAATGAAAAGAAAACACAAGACGGGAACACGGAAAACCAAGATGGTTTCTCAAAGCAGATACTAACCTCCTGTTCTGTGAGGATTGAAGGCTCAATCATTTTAGTTTGCAAGGGCACGAGGGTCACTGTCTCAAACGTAAGAAATCCCATACTCTTGAAGTTATGCTGAAAACAAAAGGAAAGGATATAGAAGAAGGTAAATATAGAAATGGGATGTGAAATCTTGTAACTTGGCTTTTACATTCAGTTTTAGGGTCCTGCTTCCAAATCCAGAGATAGTATTAATCCTGTGGTAGGCACATCGAGGTATGCAATTTCTCCATCTACAGTGGGATAGTGGTTTTAAATGTAGAATATTAAAGTAAAAGTTTATTTGCAAACTCAATAGGAATTAGTGCTGTGAAGACATATCGATTATCGCAATATCTCTTTTCCCACGACATGAAATATGCCTCTCGTGACATATCACGATACCAAAAACAAATACTCAACTAAGAAATTTTCCGCAAGTAGGCTAGGCTACTTCGTACGTTACAATTCTAACGTTACGGTACATAATCTAAAAGTCAAGTTTAGGCCATTAAAAAATGTGTAAAATAATCATGAAACATAAAAACAATTAAAAATCAAGCTCCGTCACCACACACTGGCATGCGCCGATGTAATTTGGCAAAAAGATTGAAAAATTGGTCTAGAATGTGCCACTCAGGCTCTCACTTCGATGATTCATGGTCACGTTGGCTGAATTACCAAACACATGCGTGATGCGTGATGAACGTAATAATTACGCCATCTGCTAGATCTGCGAATAATTTTTTCTTGCGTTCATCATATCATGGAGTAAATTGTAACTCCATGATTATATAACATTAGTGATAATAACAATTTGTGTCGTGAGTCAGTTTTCTTGAAAAGTTCGCGATATACCAATATATCGCGATATGTTTTTCCACGATAATCAACATGTAATAATAGAGCCATGTAGTGACAGCACTAATAGGAATTTTAAAATAATTCAGATCTAATTTGCGATACACTTGTCGGTGAAAAATTACTTGAGTATTCATCGGAAATAATGTTTAATTCGAACATTTGTATCAAAGGTTTGCAGGACCAATACATGCACAAAAAGTGTGTTCGAATAAACTTGAGACTCGAGAAAAATAGGCCTTTGCTTTTCAGCCACCAGCTCCCTTTAAGTTGCATTGCTTGAACTATTCCAAGATTTTTTTTTTGCAATTTTTTTTTAAGAGCATGACTCTGATATTGTGATTTGCTTCTGGATATTTGATAGCTGCCATATTCATAAATAAAATTATCCAAGTTTGAAATGAAATCTAAAATCACCTTTACTGAGAAAAAGAAGAAGGGTTGGACAAATTCAATCAGCTTGAAGGCAACTTGTCCATCCGGCATTGAACTCTGCACTTAATGTTGTCCAGAAAGAGAATCAGGTTGCCCTGAGAAATTTATGTGCGTATATCAAATGGAAACTGTGCTAAAAACAGGCAGACCCAACAAAAACTGTGGTTGCCCGGATATGATTTTTGGTTGTTCCGGGCAGCCAGACAAGTGATTTGTCAATCCTTGCCAAGAAGATACACCATTAAAACTATATTTCTTAAAGGATTACTTCAGTGGTCAAGCATGTCCATCTTATATGAAAGAGGACTTCAAAAGAAACAAAATGGAGAAGAAAGCATTCAAAAATCTTATTCCATTAAGGAGATATATCAAGTTTATAGTTTGGTATCATTTGTGTAAAAACGATTGAAATCAGACTAGCTGGAGATATTCCAGTTCAAAGCTATGTATTATCTGTGTACAAATGACTGGTGTAGTAAGTCTACTATGGAAAGTTGGCGTCTTCATACTCACAATTACAACAATTGTTAATGTATTCTAAAGAAAGTTTATTTAAATTTTGTACTATTTGAATTATTCTTCCTCAGACTTTTTTTGGATGGTATATTATAAATACCTTTACTAGATTCAGTTTTACTACTGTTCTGACATATCCCGTGGTTTCTAAGCCACAAAATCGCAGGACAAAATATGACAGAATACATAAAGACTGAGAGGAATCTGAGGCTATGACATCACAACTAGTCTGATATCAGTTGTTTCTACACAAATGATACCAAACTTTATAAATTAAATATCTCCTTAACGGAATAAGATGTTTGAATGCTTTCTCACTATTTTGTTTCTTTTGAAGTCCTCTTTCATATGAGATAGACTTGCTTGACCCTGAACTAATCATTTACTGCTTATGAAGAATTGATCATGATTGATTGATTGATCAATAAAATCTGTCAGTACATCAACAAAAAGTTCATTTAGTGTCAGAGAGATAAGAATCTATCCCATAAAATCAAAAAACAGAACATGCTGAGTTCCTAATGACTGCTGCGATGGTGAATGACAACGACACATATTACCCAGCGTCACCAAGACCACAATTTTTCCCATGACGATAACAAATTATAGAAGTCACTTTATTTATTTTTTTCTAAATGTCGCTTTGATTTTTTTCTTTTCTTAATTTTAGTATTCTAGGCAATATTAAGTCATTTAGAAAAACCTATGTCGTCCTAACATGGAATGTAAAATTTTGTGCCGAATTTTTAAGCTTCGGTCATGCAATTTGGCAAAATTGCTCAGGCCTAGTGTTTAGTTACGGCAACGTAAACATTCAAAACAACCTCATCATACTACAAATCATTTCATCCGCAAAGCATAATGATAAATTTGCAAAATTTTAATCAGTATGTAAACGCTGTACGATTCGGACACTCTTAAAATCCAAGTTTTTATTTCCTCTTAATACATGGAGCTATGGTAGGCTGGCCATATTTGCATCGCCTAAGGTTAAAAAAATTAGCCCAAAATTCCACTTTTCGTGCTAGGACAACATAGATTGTTCCTGATAACTTCATATTATCTTGAATACCAAAAGTTACATAAAATATTAAGAAAAGAAAAAAATTGAAGCGACTGTTTTGAAAATAAAGTGACTTTTATAAATCGTTATTGTTACAGTCAATGGGGAAAATCATAATTTGGGTGACTCTAATCAATACATGTTAACTTCACTCACCGACTGAGCTCAGTGTTCTCTGTTTATTCTATCAAAATACCTTGACACACAGAATACTGCAAATTAAAGGTATATGGACAAGCAGAGAAAAAATTAGTTCAATTACTTTCAAATCTATTAAAGGAATATTCCCATGGATTTTTATTTTTTCATATATGATAGAGAACAAATTTAGAAACAATGTGGTGAAAAAAACTATGTTAATATCTTATTCCGTTTAGAAGTTACAAAATTTTAAAGTATTTTTGAATTTGGACAAAAGTGACTGATTGGCAACATCTGTGATGTCATAGAGACAATTTAAACAAAATGTCTTTTGAATTTCTTTAAAAATAATTTGGATTTTTTTATCATTGTAAATGAGATGTACACCAAGAAAAACACAAAATGTATTCTTGTGACTTATATACTCCACCCTATCTTTATAATGAAGCAGAAATGCTGTTCGATAATGTAAAAAAAGTGTGATTCAATTGATAAGAAATACATAAGAACTGTGCTGAATTTGCCTTGATGACATTACCAAGCTGAAGGACATCTACTGTACGAGGTGTTTTTAAGAACATTTTTCTACTCTTTAAATTGTTATAACTTCTAAATGGAATAAGATATTAACATAGTTTTTTCACCACTTTGTTTCTATAAATTTTCTCTATCATATATGAAAAAATGATAATTCATGGGAATATTCCTTTAAAAACCATCATAGCAGCAAAAACGTTCATCACAATTGGTTATACATTGACCATTTTACAGCCGTTTAAAATCTCAGGCATCAATTTGCATATTTTATGCAAATTATGGGATGTATTACAGGGCGACCTGGTATTTTCTTTTGTAAATCCTTTGTTTTTTTTAATGTTTATCATAATTCTTTGAAGTGGTACAACAATTTCTGACCAACAGTTCTTTCCCATCATTTTTAGTGATGAAGATATAGGTAAGAATTACATCAAGATTTTAAATTCTCTGCCCAGTCATACATCACAAATTTCGCATAAATTAAAAACTGATCAAATTTTGATCAGCCATAATTCAAAACCTAGAAAAGCTTTTCTCAAAATTCAAAAACTGATCTACTCAGATTTAAATGCTCTTTTAATCAATATAGAATTTGCTACAAGTCCATACACCTTTAATGTCTAGATGTGAATATATAGATGTGTCCATACACCTTTTAACAGAAGGTAAACAAAATGTTTAAAGCACTATTGACTTCAGGAAAAAAAGTAGATAGTGGTGAAGGAGAAATCACGTTGTAAAAAAAAAAAAAAGTTCGATAATTATTGAAAAAGTTAATTAACCACCAACCTTTGTTTCTGTTGGAATGACGAGGACGATGTTTTCTATTCTACAACCAAAGGCATCGTCTTCATAATAACCAGGCTCTGCAAGGAGGGAGAGTAAACTAAGGTTATTTATGAATATTTCCTGAATCACTGCACAAAACATTAAAGGATTAGTTCAGGGATCATGCAAGTCTAGCTGATATGAAAGAGGACTTCAAAAGAAACAAAACAGTGAAGAAAGCACTCCAAAATCTTATTCTGTTAAGGAGATATTTAAGTTTAAAGTTTGGTATCATTCGTGTAGAAACAACTGAAATCATACTACTTGTGATGTCATAGCCTTAGATTCCTTAAAGTCTTTGGGTATTCTATCATATTTTGCCCTGCAATTTTGTGGCTTATACGCCATGGGATATGTCAGGAAAGTAGTAAAACTACTAGGAAGGGTATTCATAATATACCACCTGAAGAAAGTTTGAAGAAAAATAATTTAAATAGTGAACAAAATAAATAAACTTTCTTTAAAATATGTAAAACCTTTGAGGATTCTAAGGCTGTGACGTCACAACTAGTCTGATTTCAGTCATTTCTACAGAAATGATACCAAACTTTAAACTTGCATATCTCCTTAACGGAATAAGATTTTAAAATGATTTCTCAACCATTTTGTTTCTCTTAAAGTCCTTTCATAAAAGATGAACTTGCTTGACCACTGAAGATTTTTGAATGTTTTTCACCATTTTGTCTTAAAGTCCTTTTTCAGGTAAGACAAACATGCTTAACCACTGAGCTAATCCTTTAACGGAGTAAGATTTTTGAAAGCTTTTTTCACCATTTTTGTTTCTTTTGAAGTCCTCTTTCATATAAGATGAACATGCTTGACCACTGAACTAATTCTTTAACGGATTAAGATTTTTGAACCCTTTCTTTACAATTTTGTTCCTTTTAAAGTCCTTTTTCATATAAGATGTACATGCTTGACCACTGAACTAATCCTTTAACGGATTAAAATTTTTGAACCCTTTCTTTACAATTTTGTTCCTTTTAAAGTCCTCTTTCATATAAGATGAACATGCTTGACCACTGAACTAATCCTTTAACGGAATAAAAGATTTTTAAACACTTTCTTCACCATTTTGTTTCTTTTGAAGTCCTCTTCATATAAGATGGACTTGCTTGACTACTGAATTAATCCCTTAATGAAATAAGGTTTTTGAATGCTTTCTTCACCAATTTTATTTCTTTTGAAGTCCTCTTTCATATAAGATGTACATGCTTGACCACTGAACTAATCCTTTAACAGAATAAGATTTTTGAATGCTTTCTTCACCATTTTATTTCTTTTAAAGTCCTCTTTCATATAAGATGGACATGCTTGACCATTTAACTAATCCTTTAAATAAAAGGATTATATATCAAAAGGTTCTTCTCATAAAATTATATTCTAAGAGGAATTTAATCAGAGCTCCATTCTGAATGCCTGCAGGAGATGCTGCTTAAGAGTAGTACATTACAAACTTCGTACAAGGAAGTTAAAAAATTGCTCTTCGAGTTCTGGGATTCTATTGGTTAGGGAGATGTGACATCCCAGGAAATGGGCAGGTGGCAATAGGGGGAGATGGGGGAATTTCTTCCCCCAAAGATTTGCTAATCATTGTTTGTTTTTTTGCAAATCATTTTTTGTTTTTTTGCATTTTATTATATGTACAATTTAAAAGATTTTTAATTTTTGCACCCCCACCCTCCACACATGTTTCCCCCTCCCAACTACAATATCTTACAGCTGCCTATGTCCTAGGCCAATATAGTCTCAGAGACATATTGTAATAAACTGTAATAAAAGGTAATAAACTGTACTAAAAGGAATGGTGCAAATAGGTTCCAGATAGACAAAATTAAAGAGATGGTCTAAGGGGTGGTTGAGTTCAGATGAGGAAAATTGCAGCAGAGAGAAGAGGTTCATTTTGGGCAGAAGTGTGTAGTGGGGGCAGGGAGGGGCAGTGGTAGGATAGGGGTAGGAGTGGGGCAAGGGGAGGGGGTTTGCTACTAAAGATCTTACTTGTGTAAATTTGTGGGGATAATTATTATTTTGGTTTCTGTTTGTAGTTTGACTTTTCATGAAGGTGGAAAATTATGTCTACAAAATTTAAAATGCTTATTGTCAACTTGCCCCATGGATGCCCCTGCTCCCTCACAATAAACAATCAGTACTTACCATCGGATAAAAACATTCCTTTCTTAAGCCCAACCTCTTTGGCATCAAGCTTGAAACTGATCCTCTGTGGCCCTTCATGGACATTAAGAAAGGATCCAACCCCATGACCTGTTCCATGGAGGTAGTCCAGTCCCACATCCCATAATGCTTTTCGAGCCAAAGAATCCAATCTTGAACCTGATTGGCAGAATTGAAGAAAAATACAGTTTGTAACAATGAATCTGATTGCAAAATGGACTGATTGGTTAATACTTCCATCTTTTACCTAAAGACGGTAAATAAAATATAGCAGTCAGTGCCCTAGCTAAATATTTTTCCAGTAAGTCCTTTAGAATGGGTGAGATGTGATCTGTTCGTCTGGAATTGGTGATTAGCCGTGTAGCTACATTTTTGACAAGTTGAAGTTTGTGCAAGAGGGAAGAAGAACATAAATAAAGAAATTACCATATTCAACATATCAAGCACCCCTGCTCTAATAAGCGCCCACCCAACATTTTTTGAAAGGTAACATAATTTATTTGATTAATTTGAAGACGTAAAATAAGTTTCGGACATTATTTGCTTATTTTGCATCTGATTCTAACAATGTTTTGTGGTGGTTATTGTGGGGATGGTATAGAACCAGTTCCCACAATGCAGTTCGAATAGCACACTGTATGCTGCCGGAGCGTGGGCTTTTATCAGGAAGAAACTTCAGGCCTAAGAAGTGGTGCAATTCTATTTTCGTAAGGGCCCCTTTCTATTTTCGCAAGGGCCCCTTTCTATTTTCATAAGGGCCCCTTTCAATTTTCGCAAGGGCCCCTTTCTATTTTCGTAAGGGCCCCTTTCTATTTTCGTAAAGGCCCCTTTCTATTTTCGTAAAGGCCCCATTCTATTTTCGTAAGAGCCCTGGACGCTTATTATGTCGAATACGGTAGTTGCCGTAGTCAAATCGAGATGTGACCAAACTATTAATGAACAAGCTGAATGAGGATTGGTTACTGTAGATATTTCTTAATTTAAGCGATACTCCTCAGATAAAAATAGGCGGACTTTGAAATTTGATTAATATAGGATACCATTGATAAATTAGAGCCCAAGATAATGCAAACATCACAACAGCTTTAACCAGCTCAAATAAATGCAAGACCAATTCAAAAGAAGGTGTGTCAGAAATCTTACCTTTGGTCCCTGTAGGAAATACACAAGTGGCAATTGAAATTACACCTTTCAACACACGGGTATAGCACTCCTACAATGAAACAAAAACCTTCTTGTGTTGATTATCATTCTCAAAAAAATGAAAATGTGTAAATCATTCAAAATAAACATAATATATATGTTAAAAAAACTTGAAGCATAAGTTGACCATATAAGTTGACCATATGATTCCTCAGTTTGTATGCATTTTATCATATTTTGTCTCGCAATTTTGTAGCTTAAAAACCATTAGATATCACAGCCTCAGATTCCTCAGTGTGTATGCATTTTATCATATTTTATCTTGCAATTTTGTGGCTCAAAAACCATTAGATATGTCAGAAACGTAGTAAAACATAATCTAGTCAGGGTAATTATAATTCACCACCTGAAGAAAGTTCAAAGAAAATTTATTTAAACAAGTAAAAAAGTTAAATAAATTTTCTTTAAAATACATTAACAATTGTTAAGAATGTGAGGATGACAGTGCCAACCTTTCATAGTAGACTTACTACACCAGTCATTTCTACACAGATAGGACAGATTTTAAACTGAAATCTCTCCTTAATGAAAAAAGATTTTTGAATTCTTTCTTCACTATTTTGTTTCTTTTAAAGTCCTCTTTTATATCAGATGCACTTGCATTACCACTGAACTAATACTTTAAAAACTATTAGTTTTTTTTAATTTTAATCATTTTAATCAGTTTATATGACCTCTACCTGTCCATATACCTTTATAACCAATGAATTAAGTGACAAAACACTAAGTATTGGTATCTAATATCAAACAGGTCAGTACCTTTTCGTGGAGAGAGGGTGTCCCAAAATGCATTGTTCTGGTGACATCGGTGGTTCCTTCTCTAAAGCAAAAAAAATTAGACATTCATTTTGTGTTTTGAAGACAAAATACAAGTTCATTAAATTTTACAGAACTATTTAGACAGCAACTAGCAGAGAACAAGCACTTTTAAATCATGACAATCGTACTCTGAGCCAGAAAACTCTTCCTGAGTAAGACCAGGGTCGTAAGACCAGGGTAAAAAAACCAGAGCAACATTTACATGTACACCATTTGAAAAAGGGCTGTCGTGGCATAATTGTAGCCCTCCCCCTAAAAAATCCAACATCTGCAAAAAATTTATAAATTTAAAGGAATCTTCGTCATTTTTTCGAGAAATTCCCTTCAATTTTTGGAAAAATTTCCTTCATTTTCGTGAAATCTCTAATTTCCAGGAAATGTTCTTGACTGAAAAGCAAATGGACAGGTGTCATTGTGAAGACAGGTGAATTTTCCACTGTTTTAAATTTTCTTATATCTTTCTTTAAATATACAACTTATAGAATAGAAATAGCATGGTAGGTCCAAATTACAATCACTTAAGGGCAAATTTGCAATTTTTGTTCTCTTCAAAATGAAAAATTTAATTGAATGTATTTGTTCTTTGCTCTCTGATTGCTAATTTTAAGTTTCCATCATGCCTCAATGAGCAGGAGGTAGGATATTCACCAGGATTTTGTAACAAAATCATAAAATCCCTGCCTCCAGACAATCAAGCCAGCGCACTTGAAATGTGTCTGTTTATAGCCTCTCTAAGGTCACTCACTCCCTCACATAAATGTGATCAAACAGATACAAAGTTTAGGAACCATGCACAGGCATGTCATATATTGTTTGTTTGTGTGATGGTAACGTGGGCTGAGATGATCGTAGCTAGGCCAGACCATAACAGTATCCCTGGCCAGACTAACCGTGCAATGTGTTTAAAATATGATATCGAATTAAACTCAGAGAGGGGATCTAATCGTCGAAGCAAATAATTTGGTTTGTCGAAGCAGAAATTAGCAACTGGAGAGTAAAGAGCAAAAACACGAACTGAATATTGACTCATCAACTTATTTCTTAATTTTCTGAAACAATATTTAATGATCGATTTGGGACATGTGGTGTCCATTTGTTGAATTTCGGTTAAAATGCCTTAAAGTTTGGTCAATTCAAATGTTTGCGACTGACCCAAATTAAAACCCCACTCAGCAGTAAAGCAGTAAAATTTACAGTATTCGATCTTCGATACTGGTCAAAATAAACTTCATGACATTGCTATATTAAAACTGTACAATCAAAGTAGAAAGCATTTATATGAGTAAAAATGAAGTTTAATTAACAGTTGGTAATCAAAACAATTTTGTCCCAGCTTTGATAAGTTAGGTAGAATTGCATGAATGCCGTGCTGGTTTAAATTTGGGGGTGATTAAAACTTGAGTCACTCACTTCACTTCAAAAAATATATAAAAAGTTGCACTTTTCAACAAACAAAAAAAAGTGTCCAGAACAAGAACAAATGTGTTTCTTTTGTAGTTCCACTTATAAGATGGACTACATTGTATGCATTAAGAATTTGTATCCCTTAGGGCCCCTCCAACCCAACACCCTTGATTTTCTCAAAATCAGGGGTAATCCACATCATCAAACCCGAGAGCCTCTTCACAGTTCACTTGCTAGCAACTAGTTATTGTTACACCATACACAACACAGGGGTAATCCACAACTTCCAACCGAGAGTCCTTTCATGGTTCACTTGCTAGCAAGCAGTTATTCTTACACCATACACAATAGGTCATTCATCTGAGGCTCAAGCCACAAGCCTGCTTTGCAGTGAAGTGGAACAGATTAGTTCTTAACTAACTTGGCCTAAAAAATAAATATGCATATGCCTTGAGGAATTTGTGCAATATCCATAAATGATTGATGAACCATTCCTCCTAAAGGGAGTTATTTCATCATGATAAATGCAATGTCCATGAATGATTGATGGCCCATTCCCCCTAAAGAGAGTTATTTCATCATGGCAAAAGCAAATGTCGCTTTACTATAGTACTTCCCCCATTTGCCACCTTATAAGTACTCCCTTGTATACAATTAACATCTCAGAGATAAGAAATAAGCCACACCCACCATAGCAACGAGGTTACTAGGTGGGGGCAAACAATCCTTAAATCCACATTACTAATGCATTGACATTTAGATGTTCATGAGGCCTGCCACAAGCTTTGGTCCATTTATGACACTTCTCCAGATCTTTAGAGTTTTTAGCAAATGGGACCAACAAAATTCAGTTTGCCAAGTGTTCCGGGTAACAGCAATCAGATTTACAAGGCCCACAGTAAGTGCAATTTTTGTTCACCATTTTGCCGTCACTCAGTCTGTGTGTGCATAAATTTGTTTTGTACAGTAGATTGCATTGACTACACGAGCGCGCACCAGTAGCTAGTTGTACTGTACCAGTACCGCATAGGACGTTTGCCCCACTTAGATACACAGATTTAATTGCTAGGCATATTCATGTGGTGATTGGCTAAAAAGCTGTCAATCAACTAACTCAAACAGCTTAATTGTATCATGGAAATGTGGAATAAAATACAAGAAAAATCGTCTACCTGAACTGAGCCCCTGAATCGCATAAATACAGCTCTTTGGTTGTGATTGGTATATCGGTTTCTGGGGATGGCTGGTAGTGTATTATTGCACCGTGGGGTCCGCTAGATGAAATAGTTGGAAAGCTCATGGAAACATAACCTACTTGCTCCCTGCAAATGAAATGAAGGAGATGGTAATCCACTTTTCATATAGATAGTGCATGGTGGGCACATAAGCAGGGGCATAGGAAGGGTGACCTCGCACAGAGGGAAAGAGCCCCCCAAAATTTCCCGGTTACAGTCAGAAAAATTGGTAATGGCTAAATTAAGTTTTTTATGAAAAGTCGCTGCTAATCGAGAAATCTTCAATTTTCGAGAAAATCTCCTTCAATTGTCCGAAAATTTTCTTCATTTTCAGGAAGCTTTTGTCAACTTTTAGGAACTCTCAGAAATGTTGCCAAATTTCCCCAAAATTTCCAATAATCTGACCAAATTTTTGTTACATTTTACTTTTATACTCACCAGAGAGTGCTTAAAATAACTATAGCAGAAAAGTCTCTAAATTATGTCCACAGAACCTTTAGTTATGGCTTAACGAACTTTGAAGAATTTTAAATATATGCGAAAATTGTGGAGTATGACAGAGAAGACAGCTTAAAATCTTTCACATTATCTAAAAATAATGATTCTTTACATATCAGTCTTTAATTTTGGTCGAAAATCATCAGACTATTTTCTTTTACTAAATTGTGATTGCGGGTATAATGGAGATTCCTCTTTGTCTTATTCAACTCCTCCTATTCAAATAACGTTGGTTGAGGCTTGAAAACCCAAATCCCACTATAAACTGTTTGCCGCCCACCTATCTGCTAATTATACTCTTGGCCCGTAAGGGGTTCAAAACGTGACAAAATATCTTCGGATTTTTTTTTTTTTTCAAAGTTAATTTTCACAACTTTATTTTTGTTTTCTATCACTACAACTTTAGTAGTTTAGTTGAATGCTAAGACAATAAACTTTTCAGTATAAAAGGCAAAATAAAGAAAATGTTGACTAAATATGCAAATTTGCGGCAAAAATAGGCCAATTTTTTTTTTTGAGCTTGTATTTTTCTTGTGAATAATGAATAAATATAGAGAATTTCTTTACATATTTGTTTGTGAAATTTCCTTTCCATTGATACCAGTCTTAATTTTTCTTAAAGCAAAACATGCAAAACAATGAAAAAGAACAATTAATAATCACTGCTGTAATTACTCATGAAAAACAAAAGCTGCGCTCCCGCACCACATCCGAACCCGAGTCATCCGCGTACTGTGCACGGGCTCTTACCACAGTCACTTACCACAATACTACAATGCCTGAAGCATAGACAGCGGAACCGGTGGGGGCATGTGCACCCACTTTCCTCAAAAGTTTAAACAGTGCCCTTTTCAGAGAGCAAAAGTGCCCCTTTTCTGAGCGAAAAATTCCCTTTTTTAGAAGGAAAAATGCTTTTTCAAAGAGGACAAGTGTTGTTTTAGAGAAGGAACATACCCTTTCAAACATTGAAGACTTTTTTTCTTTATATGTATCTGATTTTTGATTAAAGAAAGTAACAAGAGTATTGTGAAAATACACACAATCAGCTTTATTCCTAATAATATGCCTTTGCAAACACTATTGGCAGTCTCTAAATCACATGTTGTATGCCTATCATTAAACTTATTTCATGGCACCCCAATTGTGGGTTAATAAGTAGTGATGAGCATGTCAGTGAAATCTCTATACATTTCAGATATGAATTAGACCCTTTGGCCTAGAATCCAAAATAGAGCAATATAAGATTAACCTTCCTAACTTTAATTGTTTAACAAATAATGCAGAAATTGAAAAACAATGGGCTAATATTCTAAAAGGTATAAAAATATTTGTGAAATTGTAAATAAAAAATAAAAATAAAAACATGTATAGCAATATGTTTAGGCTAAGCTTAATAGCTGATTTAGGTTGATGTCATAATAATATAAAAATTAAAAACGAAGTAGCAGTATCAAAGCCTATATCAGCTTGTTAGCAAACATCTTTCTGTCACCATTGACACTCATTTGCCATCTTGACCGGAAAAGTTTGGAGCCATATGGAAACAGTTACACTTATTTCTTCATAATCTTGAATACATATCATAATGATATAAATCAGGGAGTTGCCATTTTCTGCTGGCAACTCCTGTATAAATGAAGTATTATTTTACATGAAGTGTAAATTATTTACCTACAACATATTTGTTTCAATAACTGTAGGCCTACCTCAGTTTTTAATTAACAAGTTAAACTTAAGTTACTGAAATGATTGTATTTTCTGAATTAATCTATTGTCAGCCTGAGTCAAATATTTTTAATATTTGTTCTTTGAACATCTTTTTGAAAAGAACGATGAAATAGCTGTTAATGTTTAATATAAAACACTAAAAAATATTTAAGCGTTGGCCTTATGGCAACCCATGAAGAGTTTTAGCTTTAAAGCAATATATTTATACTCTGCTAAGACAGTTGGGCTTAATAAAAGTCATTGGATATATCATGACAACAAAAATTTAAACTGAAAGTGAAATATGTGTTACTAATATTTTTATACAATGAAAAAGAAAAACATTGCTGTGAGTTGTAACTACACGGTGCCTGACAGTACCTTGCATACAACCATGACATTAAAACTTAAATTGTAATAAATGTTGTCCACTTGTCATTGCATTCTGAGGTAATTAATTCTTAATAGCAAATTCATTAAGAACTATATGCACTCTTTCAGTAATTGTAAGGCAAAATACTTATTGTTTTTTTTAATTATCATTTCAAATTTTTTTTTTCCTTCAAGTTACTTTTAAATTCCTTGTTTAAAAGATAACAAAAAAGTGTTGTTTTAGACAGGGACAGAGTGGCAGTTAAAGCAGTTAAAGTTGTATGGTACAAAATCTAGTTAACTCTAGTTAACTTCAGGAGAAAGTCTATTGTTGGTGACAGCTAACGTGAACAATGCATCTGACTGCCCATTCCCCTTTCATAATTCAATTGGAATACCTTTCAAGAATTTCCTTTAGCGATTTTGAAATAACCCTAAGTGACAGTTCATTTTTTAATTGAATTATACCACTTAGAAGAAAGAATTGTCATTTTTGTCTAAATTGACATTTAACCTAGTAGGCCTATGCCCGCCGCACGTGGTGCAAATATTTCCTTTAAATTTGAGTATGACTCTAACGTGAGTATTTTTTTTTTTTAATACTCTTGGCCTAGGCTACATCAAATTTTTTTAGGATTTGCGATGCAGCATGTTCGAGATTTGGCCAAAAATTGATTCAAATTCTTCATATGTACAGTACACCAGAACCCATGTATACTGAGTATAAACGTATAAATAGACCTATTGATTCTGTGGTGAAATCATGCCAACGTCTGAAACTTGTCATGCCAATCTAATTTTAAATTATCTCGCAAAAATGGAACAACGCAAGTGGTAGGCCTAGGCGTATAGTTGTTAGTGACAACGTGATTCAACGTTAATTTATGACTTTTGTTCCCGTTCTCCAAACAAACAAAAAAAAGCTGTAAAAGAAACTTGAAGAAACAACACCACTTAATCTGAACGGAAATGTTAAAACAGCACGTTTCATGGAATGATTTTTTTTTTGAAAACTTGCTCTCTTTCGTATCTTGTCGTTTTCTCCGTCCCGGCCCTGCTGGTATGTTATCACTCAGTCACTCGCCCAGTCAATCACTCACTCACTCATCATTCACGCTGCATAGTGCACTGTCCATAGTTGACCATGCCGGAACAAATATGGCAGCATCCATAAACGCATCACAATTTTGTGTACAGAAGTTTCGTCTCTCGGCCTTCTGCCTATACGTAGTATAGGACAAATGATGTCACGCTCTCTGGTACTACTAAATTATGTCTAGCATACAGTTCTAATCTACTCACTTTCTAAACTTTTCCAATCTTGAAGCTGCGGATATTTCAGTCACATGACCTTTTGGTACCTAAAAATAGAACAAAAAAGTATTATTTCCTGAAAATAAAATAGGTAAAGACATGATTTAAACATCTCACTTAGCAGTTGATTCTAATAAAGAACCAAGTTTTCCTCTCTCTCAAAAACTGTGGACGTGGCATTTTTCCCGCACAGAAATTTTGAAACTTTTTTTGGGGAGTGGGGACAAGTAGGCTGTGACAATTACATGTGTAAACAATTAAACAAATGAACTTTCGATTAAATATTTAGTCTAATCCTCCCAAAAACGTTTGCGTCTCTCTCAAAACAGAGAAACAGCATACAAAAAATCGCCTGTCTGGACGCCCGGGGCGACTAATATTTATGTCCGGGCAAGTTCATATGCCCGCTGGGCAACCATAAATTGATCCAAACTAATAGAGTGAATTTCTCTTGAAAATCTTACTCATTATACTTACTACAATATACTGTACATGTAACTGATGGAAATACCCAGAAAATAACTTCAATGAGACTTATATTCCATTGATTTATTTTGGACTGTTTAAACGTTAAAACGAACGGAAATTCAGCCATTTGGGCTATTAAACGAAAATGCACAGTAAACCCCGCCTACTCATTACTATTCATAACATCACTACTACAATATTAGAACATATGTACAGACTATGACCCATCTGTGTAATTGATATAGCCTAAATCTGATATGTTGTTCATGAAATACAGTATGGTGTTTACATCATTTAGCACTTTCACCTTAAGCCATGCCAAGTGATAACATAAGCACAATAACCAACAAATTTATCAAGCCCAATGCAAAATGGATATACCATTGCTCATTTATCACTTTTACAAATTTTTCACTGTAAGCCTTGCCCACTTATTAATATGCATGATACCACCACCAAGAGTCAATAGAGTGCATCTGCAGACCATGGGCTATCTGTGTACCAAATATGGCAGGAATCCAGACTTTCCATTCTTGAGATACCATGTTTACAAAGTCTTTTCAGCAAAATCATATTAAGCCCCGCCCTCTATGCATATTAATGAAATTAAACATTTTTACATCATGAACATGCACACCAGCTAAAATCATAATTATACCAAATATGAAATGAAACAGACATGTTTAAATATGAACATTTCAAGGTTTTTACATTTCAGCCTTACTTACTCATTAATATGCATGACATCACAATCAAAAACAACAGGGCACATCTATGGACCACAAGTTATCTGTGTATCGAATATGACATAAATCTAGTTTACCGTTCTTAAAATACCATGTTTACAAGCTTTTTTCAGCAAAATGATATTAGGCCCCGCCCACTATGCGTATTAATAAAATTCAACGTTTTTACATCATGAACATGTACACCAGCTAACATCATAATTACACCACATATGAAACAAAACCGACATGTGGTTGTTAAAATATGAACATTTTAAGAATATGAACATTTTCATAATTCAAGATTTTTACAGTAAGCCCACCTACTAATTAATATCACCATTAAAAACAATACGGCACAGCTACGGACCATGGGCTATCTGTGTACCATATATGAAATGAATCCAGTGTACCATTCTTGAGATATCGTGTTTACTGCTGGCCATCACATACACATACACACGAACATCCAACCCACACGCACGCCATCATGACCGCACAGGTTCCTGATGCTATCGCATCAGAACCAAAAATTGCCGACATGTGTTAATTTATTGTTTTTCAGTCCTTTCCTCAAATATTTTGAAAAGGAGAAGTTGGCTGTAATGAATAGGAAATTGCATACTATTATAAACTTGAACCCAGATCTAGCAGTAGAACACAATTTGATAACATTTAATATTTGAAATTTGGGGAATAAATATATTGAATTACATTAACATTTTTTTTTAGCTCCAATTCCTTTTCATACATCACCAGTTTTTAGCTCTAATTCCAGTTTTTTTCCAATTCCTTTTCATACATCACCAGTTTTTAGCTCCAATTCCTTTTCTACATCACCAGTTTTCATACATCACCAGTTTTTAGCTCCAATTCCTTTTCATACATCACCAGTTTTTAGCTCTAATTCTTTTTCATACATCACCAGTTTTTAGCTCTAATTCCTTATCATACATCACCAGTTTTTAGCTCCAATTCCTTTTCATACATCACCAGTTTTTAGCTCTAATTCCTTTCATACATCACCAGTTTTTATCATACATCAAGTTTTTTCTAATTCCTTTTCATACATCACCAGTTTTTAGCTCTAATTCCTTATCATACATCACCAGTTTTTAGCTCCAATTCCTTTTCATACATCACCAGTTTTTAGCTCCAATTCCTTTTCATACATCACCAGTTTTTAGCTCCAATTCCTTATCATACATCACCAGTTTTTAGTTCTAATTCATTTTCATACATCACCAGTTTTGTACATACTTGCGTATAGGTAACAACTATTTCAAGTATAAATTAGACCTGATGACCCAAATTCACACCCAGTCTTCAGCGAATCAGTGGCAAGTGTCCCATTGTATGTTTTTTTCTAGGACCCAAATCAAATTTGGGGTTTTTTGCGTGATGTTTGTGTAACTTTCTTCAATCTGTCAATCAAAAGATCATTTATAATAAGGGGACGGTAAATATATTTTAAATAACACTTTATTTATTTTTAAAATATTTTTTTCTTATCACTGTCAGTCTATAAAGGGGCACCTTTTAAACTTTACAAAGAAGATGGGGAGAGGGCACGGGTCCAAATAATAGGTTTTTCCCGGCATGGCCTATTTCAAAGATGCCCCACTAATGAAATTTGGGGTGGCTCGCATACTCTAAAAAGGCCCTATTTTAAAGAGTATTTAAAAAATTATAAGCTGGGAAAACACAGGTAGGCAGAGGCAAAGGCTTTTTAAGTAAGAAAAAGTCCAACATTGTCCAATATGTATAGGGCTGTTGGGCAACAGCTTTGTTCTAAAGAAAATTCAGAATAATGTATGCGCGCAAAGTGCGTGAAATTTCACATTTTAAGTCTTTTCAGGGTAATATTTGTGTTATTTTCTTTAATCAAAATCAGATATATATGAAGAAAAAAGGTTTTCAATGTTTGAAAGGGCAGGTTTCTTCTCTAAAAAAGGCACTTGTCCTCTTTGAAAAGTCATTTTTCTCTCAAAAGAAGGGCACTTTTCCACTCTGAAAAGGGCACTTTTTAAACTTATCAGAAAAGTTATGGTTCTTCAAATACATCTGTATAAACAGCACAACAAGGTTATTTTTAGACACAACACCCTTTGATCATTTTGACTACATAAGAAAGCCATGAGCCAGAGTCAAAGTATGTGTGTAATACCATGCACTTTTTCAGAAGCTAGGTTCAATGACTAAGTATTAACGAGGGAAAAAAACAATACTTTGAACTATTTCATGACAGCTGTAACAGCGGATAAGCTTATTCAAACAACAAGAAGTGGAGATATTATCTTTTAGAATCAAAAGCAGGTATGTAATCTAGGCTTTTGTGTTGTAAACCTGTGAACCCATGTTGAGCTATATATCCTGTTTTATAACTGTTAGCCTAACTCATTGTAGCCTATGTAAAAGTAAATTTGCCACCCACCCCTGCCAGTAAATTTTGGCCCCCCCTCCCCCCCCGGCCCTGATTTCCTAAGAAATTTGGGCCCCCAGACAATTAAGCCATATCCATCCAGTAAATTTGGTCCCCCTCATAGTAAAAATAGTCCGCTAGAAAATTTGGGCACCTAGGAAATTTGGAGAACCCAACTTGTCCCTCTAATGCAAGAAAAAGCCTTCTTCTTCCTTCACAGTAAATCTCGCTGCCATTTTGCGTAAAGCATGCTTTTTTTTCTTTAGTGTATTCCGATGGTTACTGCCCAGATCGAAGAAAATATTCTATTTCTTTTTCAGCGAAGAGCTTACTGGAAGCCATTTTCTGTTCGTGGGTAAATTCTACGAGTACAACGGCACTGTATTCCGTACATAAATATTACTAACTTCGGTTTTAGCTTATCACTTCAGTACACAAAATTAATTGAAGGAACTGTACAGACGCACCAGTAAATTACCTAGTAAAATCAGTCCGGAGGGGACCAAATTCACTAGACCTTCCTTAGGTAATAAGGACCAGGGGGGCCTAAATTTACTTGGGGCAAAATTTACTATCACACCTGACCTCCACCACCAAAGTTGAATGGAGGGTTTCTGTGTTTGTCTGTATGTTTATCTGGTTGTTATCAACATATATGAATGACTGATTTTTTTTCAACAACAAGCACCGGGATACTATTTTTAATCAAAAGCAGGTATGAAGCTCTGCGCTATAAGCATGTGAACAAACTAGTGTTTACACCGGGTCCAAAAATCGGACCGGGCACCTGACCTGCATTATCGGTCGGGTATCCGGGTATCCGAAAAGGCCTTTTCAATATTTTCGCTGAAGTAGTATATGTGTTAAAATCTAACAGTGTACCTTGTAAAATCTTGTGATATTTCTTGTTTTTCAATCGTATCTTTGTTCTTGTGAATAAAGAAATAGAATACAAATGTTTCTTGTCTCTTTTATTTACCTGTCTTCATAAAATACCGTAAAAAATTAATAACTTCCTCAAAATTTCATGGGACGGGTCACTTGTTATTCTGGAATGATGCACGATTCCACGGTTCTGTTAAGTGCACTCTCAGTGACACATAACAATTTCATTTGAACACAACTTGTGATTGGTTCATAATAGGTGTTACATTTTTTTTTCTTCCAGCAAATAGCAGACATACTTTCAAAATAGTTTGGTAATGTACAACCGCAATATATTTTTTCTGCAGCATACAACATACACTGCTGCGTGCTGGTTTGGATATTTTTTTCTACACCGAAGTTTTGCCCTACTAGTACATGTAGTACTACTAGCGTACATATTTTGCCCTACTAGTACATGTAGTACTACTAGGCATGATGAAATAACCATCCGTTATAAAGAATGGTCCATTAATCATTCATGGGTTTTGCACAAAGTCCTCCCGCATATAATGTATATTTTATTTGTTCAACATCATTTCTGCGATCTGTAACAATATTTTTGATCGTTTTATTGATCGTTGGTAAAATAATTTTTTTACATTTTTTTAATAATTCTTGTAAGTTAAGATTTATTCTTTTAACATACATTTCTGAAACAGAAACAGTCTGCAATTGGTGATATTATGAAAATCCATACCTGGCTTGTATTTTTGGAACCGGGTTGTATTTTTGGAACCGGATAACAACACAATTGGTCGGGCACCCAGATATTTCGGGTAGCCCGTGTAAACACGAGAACAAACGCATGTTAAATTTTGTTTCCTGCATTAGAAATGTTAACTCATTGTAACCTCCACCAATACAGTTGGATGGAGATTGTGTTTTCAACTTGTGTGTTTGTTTGTTCAAAGTTTGTTTGTCTGTATGTTTGTCATCAATATATCTCAACAAGTGATTTGGATAAAAATGAATTGTACAGTATATGCCGTGATCCTATACAGTCTACTTACAGAAGAACTCGATTACAATTTGGGGTATTGGAACAGTGGAATTATGTACAAAAATGGATGTGAAGGGCTCAGTGGCGTAGCTAGGGCCTTATGGGTCGGGGGCAAGTGGGACCCTGCAGGTCCCTATGGTATAATGGTATATTTTTTTACAGGCTCCCTTATAGGACCTGGACCAGGGGTGGCTTCCCCCTGCCCACCCCTCCCTCAGTTATGCCATGGGAGGGGCTGTTTTAGGTGATGCTTCTTGAGACTCAGTTCATTACAAAAACTTCAGTCTCATTTACCGCGTTAAATTTCGCGCTCGTGTATCGTTTCCACAATAGTACCGTAATTCTCGGAAAGTACACCAAAATTGCTCCAACTTAAGTAAAAACATCTCGCATCCAGTATAGCAAAAGTATTGACTCCATTGCCCAAATAGACATTGGAATTTTGCTTTCCAAATCGTGAAAAGTTTACTTCTACAGCATAAATCATCGTTTTTATGGAAAATATGCATAGAAATAACAGAAAACTTCCCTTCAATGTCATTTAATTTGAACATAGCGTAACTTTTGTGTGGTACTTGCTAGGGCTTTCACTGTGAAAATCTTGCATACTATGATACTTTGCTGTATAACATTTCAAAACTACGCCACCCCGGAAGTTCTGATCATATCAGTAGAGTCCTCTCGAAATGGCCGCCATCTTTGCGAAGCAAGCAGAATTTCAGCTCTCTTGAAACCTTTTTCTGTTTGTTTTTTTTGCAAGATTTTTTTCTTTTTTGCAAAATTTATTTGACTCATCTGGTAATATTTACATGTAAATGTACTGATTGTGACGATTCAAGTATTTTGATCGACTTAACACCTTGTAAAACAGGCCTTGATTGAGTGAGATTAAAGCCTTACGTTATGACCTATTGTTAATTTTACTGTTTACTGCTGCATATTCACGGTGCAAGTTACTCAGATTTCGGCAAATCAAAGTGCAAAACATCTCCATTCATGGGTGATACTGGGCACTTGTGAATCTTGCATTTAAAAAGGAATATGCTAATCGTACGTTAACCTTAAGTTAGAATTGACTTATCAGTGCTATCAGCCTGAATGACTCTTCCCCCAACGGCTTTTCACCCTGGGCCGTTCAGCATTTCGCTCATTTCTCTCCCCCCGTTCTCTCCACAACGGAGCAAGTCCCGGAGTAGGGATAGAGAATGAAGCAGGAAGCTCTAATGGGAAGAATTTTAGTTCCATCCATGGGAGGACATTTCCTTTCTTCATGGACCTCTTTACGTCCAGGCTTTCGTCTTGGAAAATACAGGCCATGGAGGAGAGGCTGTTGCCTCCCACACACCACCGGCCATCAGCGACCGATGCGGATTTTCAACACCCCCAGACTTGGCAAGTCATGGAGAGGACGGTGTTGAAGTCTACCCTCAGGCTGAAGATGGTCTCAATTCAGTACCTACGCTTTACACGTTTAGTCAGTGGCTACCCCCATTTGGTGGTGGTGCGGACGCTCCCACCTGTTGTGAGGAACAAAGTTTCCACCCGTCAGACTTTCACTGTCAGTGCCGACAGATGCGCCTTGGTCGAGGTAGGGGCACATTTCATGTGACCCCCCATGACAGAAACTTAGACAGGTACTTGGCCTTTTTCACAGGCAGTATGTCGAGCATTTTTTACCTTTTACCGCTAGTGCTGAGCAAGGCAGTTCAGATTCGCGCCGACTTTACACCACTGTTGTGGTCTCCTTTTCGGACAGATAGGAACGGACTCTAAGAGTTTCTGGATCCCTTCCTCTCGTCTCGGCGCAGGACGAACTATGCCGGCCTTAAGGTCGCTCACCTCGGACTACGAACACAATCATCTCGCTTCAGTGGAACACCCACAGGATGGGCGTGCTTCCCATAGGTGACCAGAGCGATCAGGACCTTATTCGATCTCCCGGACGTAGGTCTGTCCGCATCCGTTTGTTTGTTTGATGAGGTCTTAATGGCATCACGACAACTGGGGTCAAATTGTGCCTGAGAGGTTAGATCATTCTAGAGGTAGGAAGGAAAGGAAACAGGGGGAGATTGAGAAAAAAACAAGAACTAATGGTCAGAAAGCTGTGATCGAGAGAGGAGGTGCATGGGTGAAACAAAAACAAAGTAGAGAGGGGGTAGAAGAGGAGAATTAAATATGGTTGTAGATATAGGGGAAGCATGATGAAGGAAGGAGATCATTTTACCCGAAGGATTTTTCTGGAAGAACTCAGCAATTGAGTTGTGGGGAGCGAGGGAAGCTCTGGGAAGGTTGTACAGGGGGAAAGCAAGGAGTACGTGATGGATTGTGAGGGTGCAGTGGCAATTGTTACAGAGGGGTTGGGGGGAACCAATAAGGAGGTGGGAGTGATTGAGGTGGGTATGACCAATTCTAAGACGGGTAATATGAACGTTGTCGATACGAGAGAGGTTGTTGATGGTGGATTTGATCGGAATTGTGGGCTGGATGACATGGAGTTTGTTATCAATTTGGGAGTTCAATGAGGTTTGCCAGCGGTCACGAACAAGGGAAGCAATATAAGCAGTTTGATGTCAGATAGGGTTTTGGGAAAAGGGGTAGGGAGGAGGTTGAGGGCAAGCTTAGCGGTTGCATCAGCCCTGTCATTGCCAGGGATGCCAACATGGCTGGGTATCCAGAAGAAAAGAACACTTTTCCTGCAGAGGGTGGGAGAAAGGAGTTTCCGGAGGAGGTGGCATGTGAGGTTATCCCATTTAAGATTGAGTAAGGAAGTAAGAACAGCCTTTGAGTCGGAGAAAATGGCAAAGTGGCTGAGAGGAGTAATAAAGTTGAGGGCGAGGAGAATGGCCTTAGCTTCGGCTGAAAAGATGGATGAGTAAGTCAGAAAGTCTGCTACTGAAGGTAATGTCTTGGATGACGGCAGCAGCAGCTGTCTTGTTGCCTTCCTTGGAGCCATCAGTATAGATGGAGGTGTAATTTGAGAGTTGGTCTTTGATTTGGTTGTGTAGATTGATGAAGAGGTTAGGGTGGGTTTGAGTTTTGTGATGAGTGGAGAGGTCTAGGTGGACAGAAGGGAAGGGGGTGGCCTGCATCCGTGGACAATCGCAAGCTATCAATTCTTTGCGTCCTTTCTCCTGACCCGCAGGTTTCGGGGTCGATGCATTTACTTTTAAAAGGACTCACTATGTGAGTTATATTTTCCGCCTTTCACGCTAGTACCGAGTATGCTACGCAAGGCGACGTACGACCGATAGCGCCCACTTTGCTCGGCCAACTGCGGTTCCCTCAGCTGCTCAAGACCTTGCAGGCTTCCCGTACAAGCTTCGAGTCAGGGACAACTTTTGCCTTTTCCCAGGGCTCCGGCAAACTGCATCTCAGTCCCGGAGCACTTCGTTTGACGGTGTGGCCTTAGTCCACCTATTCTTGGCGTAGCAAGGCTTTTCTGAGGAGTTGTTCACCCCCCTCCCCGTTTTGGAGGGGGGGGGGGCCCTCTATCAGACTTGATTCAGTCACGGGTTCTAGGATAGCTTGCAGCCATCCACCAAGGTTGTCCAGTTGGGTCTACGGTCATTGACCCGCGACCACTGGGAAGTTACACGGGGATCTCATCTTACTGTGTCACGAGACATTTTTCTCCGATGGATTGTCCAATAGCGTTCTCTTAAAGTAGTCGACACTGTTCATGGAATGGCCGGGGTATGCACTCGGGTTCGAGGCATAGCCCCTTTTATAGGATTTCTCATGCCGCCCTTCGGGAAAATGCATATCGCGTTTTTTTCCCCTTGTTTTTGCCTGACTTACTTTGCGAAGTTCGTGTTACCCCGCTAACTTTTGCTCTTATGCAGTTACGCGCTAACAAATTTTTCCCAGGTCCGGGAATTCCTCAATTTATTTTAGGTAGTACACGCTTCGTTCCCAAGCGTATTTTACTAGCCAGTTCCGTCTCATGGACGAACCCGGTGCGTTTTGTGGCGTTATTGTAGACACTTCTATGATATTCATATCGTGTCCAAACGTTCTTCCGGTTGGCATGTTTTCCGAGTTTTTAACTCAGGTTCATGCGATGTTTGCCTCAGTTACTGTTAACGAATAGTGCCTTGTTCGGTTTGACTGTAACTAGAAGTGGTTTACTATGTTTTAGTACTTCCCACTTTGAGGTCTTTCATCCTTAAAAGAGGAGAAGGAATTTCGTCCTTTAAGCAGGATTAGATTAGTGAGAGTTTTAGTACCTGCAACCTTTAAAAAATTGTGCTGCGACCTGAACTCCCTTCCTTCCTATCCTCAGTTGCAATCTGATTGCATATGTATAGCATGGAAGGTAAGGTATAACTTGAAGTAAATTTAGAGTTATACTTACCTTCCATGCATCCCGCCTGTCTTCCCTCTTGTTCAGACCTCGGTGAAATGTAAAACGAGGTTTAGTAGAGGTTATATGGAGGTCAGGGCTGGCTGGTAACTACGTTTTTAAGGTCGGTTAGAAGTGCATTAGAATCAGGTCGTGTGACCAGATTGCATATTTATAGCATGGAAGGTAAGTATAACTCTCGTAAATATCCCCGCTACGCTTAGCAGGGTAAGTTTGTTTGCCCTTTATTGTGGAAAATTTTATGGGAGAGGCAGGTGGGAATTTTTTTTTTTTTTACAGATCACCTTATCTGAACCTTAATCCTCTCCACACCAGGAAGTCTCCACACCAGGAGGTCTCCACACCAGGAGGTCTCCACACCAGGAGGTCTCCACACCAGGAGGTCTCCACACCAGGAGGTCTCCACACCAGGAGGTCTCCACACCAGGAGGTCTCCACACCAGGAGGCGTATAAGGCCTGAACATCCAACTCTCCATTCACTTCTTTTATCTGCTCTCCTTCTTACATCAGTCCACTATCTCCACCCTGCTCCTGTCTCTCTCCTTCTCAACCGTTCTCCTCAATGTCATCTTAGGTCTTCCCATGTTCCTATGCCCTTCTGGTTTCCACCCCAAAGCTATTGCACAATCATCATCTATTTCTCTTCTTAAAACATGTCCAATCCAGTTCCATCTTCTTCTTATTTCATCACTTACTCTTTGTATCTCTATCTCTATCACTTGTTCGCTCGCCACCATTTGTTGCCATCTGATTTTCAAAAACTTCTTCAAACATTTGAACTGGAAAGTGTCCAGCTTCTTTTTATCTTCCTTTGTCAGCTTCCATGTTTCACATCCGTATAATAGCACGGGCAGTACCAACGTCCTGTACAACTTGATTTTCACCTTTCTTCCAATGCTTGAGGAACTCCATACCTTACTTAATCTAAGGACTGCTCCTCTGGCTTTGGCCATTCTGTTGTGAATGTCCTTAGCTCCTCCTCCATCGGCAATTAACGTTGCTCCAAGGTATACAAAGTCCTCTACATCATCAACTTCTTCATTTCCTACTTTTATCTTTTCCTTCCTTTTGCTATTTATCCTCATGCTCTTACATTTCTTATAGTTGAGCTTCAGCCCAATTTTCCCGGCCTCTTCCGCCAGCATCTCCTTCTTATTTTGTAGGTGATCAAACTTTGATGATAGATCACAGAAATGAAATATTTTGTGTGATACTTTCGGCCAACACTAGCTCACTCAGGGTTTATAGTATCAAGAATACCTATAAAATGGATTTAAAACACTTGACTTCATCTTCAGATTGTTGGTTCCTTTTATTTTGCTTAGTTTTTATATCTCACTGATGCTTTTTGTGTGATTTGGGATTGATAACTTTGTATTCTATCAGTCAATCACAAGCTCTTGTTGGCGGTGGGCTTCATTTTCTCCACAGTATGCAAGTAACGTTATGTGCTGGTAATGCCACTTCCGGTTTTCAATTTTCCTTATTGATTTTGAGAAATATGCTATGTCATTAAGAATTTTTGCCCCTTAGACCCCTCCAACCCGACACCCTCGAATTTCTCAAAATCAGGGGTAATCCACACCATTCAACCCGAGAGACTCTTCACAATTCATTAACTACTGTAGCAACCATCTATTGTTACACCATACACAATACAGGGGTAATCTATACCTTCAAACTGATAACATCTTCATAGTCTATTCACAGTTCACTTGTTAGCAACCAGCTACTGTTACACTGTACATAATAGGTCATTCATCTGGAGCTCAAGCCACATAACTGCTGTGCAGTGAAATGAATCAGATTAGTCCTTGGCTGAGCCTAAATATAAATATGCATTATATGCTTGGGAGGACTTTGTGCAAAACCCATGAATGATTGATGGACCATTCCTCATAAGGATGGTTATTTCCTCATGGTTATCGATAACACATGTAGGCTCCTAGGTTTGGTATGGTGGATGCGTGATCGATAACATCAAAGATTTCTCTCTATCAATAGGGAAAATTGAAAACCGGAAGTAGCGTTACCAGCACAATGGAGTGCACTTTTGAATGTATTTATGGGACGATACCTTTCCTTTAACAATCGTTGAGAAAGTGAGAGGGCCAACCTTCTACAGAAGACTTTCTACACCAGCCATTCCTATACAAATGAGATCTCCTTAACGGTACAAGATATTGAAGTAGTTTTTTCTAGACCAGCCATTTTTTATACAAATGAGATCTCCTTAACGGTACAAGATATTGGAGTAGTTTTTTCTACACCAGCCATTTTTATACAAATGAGATCTCCTTAACTGTACAAGATATTGAAGTAGTGTTTTCTAGACCAGCCATTTCTATACAAATGAGATCTCCTTAACGGTACAAGATATTGAAGTAGTTTTTCTAGACCAGCCATTTTTATACAAATGAGATCTCCTTAACGGTACAAGATATTGAAGTAGTTTTTTCTAGAGCAGCCATTTTTTATACAAATGAGATCTTAACGGTACAAGATATTGGAGTAGTTTTTTCTACACCAGCCATTTTTATACACATGAGATCTCCTTAACGGTACAAGATATTGAAGTAGTATTTTCTAGACCAGCCATTTCTATACAAATGAGATCTCCTTAACGGTACAAGATATTGAAAAAGTTTTTTTTAGACCAGCCATTTTTATACAAATGAGATCTCCTTAACGGTACAAGATATTGGAGTAGTTTTTTCTACACCAGCTATTTTTATACAAATGAGATCTCCTTAACGGCATAAGATATTGAAGTAGTATTTTCTAGACCAGCCATTTCTATACAAATGAGATCTCCTTAACGGTACAAGATATTGAAGTAGTTTTTTCTAGACCAGCCATTTTTATACAAATGAGATCTTCTTAACGGTACAAGATATTGAAGTAGTTTTTTCTAGACCAGCCATTTTTATACAAATGAGATCTCCTTAACGGTACAAGATATTGAAGTAGTTTTTTCTACACCAGCCATTCCTATACAAATGAGATCTCCTTAACGGTACAAGATATTGAAGTAGTTTTTTCTAGACCAGCCATTTCTATACAAATGAGATCTCCTTAACAGTACAAGATATTGAAGTAGTTTTTTTTAGACCAGCCATTCCTATACAAATGAGATCTCCTTAACGGTACAAGATATTGAAGTAGTTTTTTCTACACCAGCCATTTCTATACAAATGAGATCTCCTTAACGGTACAAGATATTGAAGTAGTTTCTTTACCATTCTTTTGAACTTACTTGACCACTAAATTCTATGATTGATCTAAACTCTACTATAGTGAGTAAACACTATGAGTATACTTGTACCAAGCATAACATTAACAACGTTTCATTGAAATTCAATTCTAAAATGAACGTTAAGGAACCTTGGTTGATTTATCCCAGTTATTAACACATTCTGAATAAATATGCATATAGGTGGCTCACTGATGACTGAATACAGGAATTTACGCATGATTTTCAGTAACTTAGGAAGAAGGGGTGGGGTAGGGGAGAGGAAGGGTAGGGGAGGCTACCAGCAAAGCATACTCCTGATGGATTCAAGGTCAGACCCTGACATTTAAACACAGGGTGTCAGGTTCCAGAATCAAATGTATAAAGCAAAACTAAACTTCTTTCTGCTTTTCTCCTTATTTACAGAACAAAAACTTGTATCATCTACAAAAGAGGAAATGGCTGCTTTATATCAGCAGGTAAACATAAGCTTGGCTATGACATTGTATACCGTTATGTGATCTATCATTATGTTATACTATTATATACTTAATATATACAAAACACTTAATTACCAATTCTTTTCATGGCAGAACAATATTTTAATTGCATGTCAGAAATGCAGTTTTTGTGAGTCCTTTCAAGGCAAAAATCTCCTTTATATAAATTTTCTTTCACAAAAATAGTTACAATTTCTTTCCAAGGGAAGAAATCTTGTTTCCCAGTAGCTGACCAATGCATGAGGACGGATGAACAATGGATGTGGACGAACGGATGGACCGATGAACGGTAATGATGCTATATCCCCTCTTCACTAACTTTGTTGGCGATAATTAAATATCAAATAATCTGTTTCAATGATCTGTTTTTCGTTTTCCCATAGGTTGGAGACCAGAACACTGAATGCAGTGTCTGCCAAGATCAGATTATTCATCCAAAGATTCTTCCATGTGGACACTCCTTTTGCATGGAGTGCCTGAGAGATGTTATAAAGAGACGTCCTTTCATTTGTCCTATATGTAGACAACCTTATGAACTTCCAACATCTGGAAAGGTTGAGGATTTTGCTACAAACTTTGCACTTCAAAGCATCGTTGAATCAATACCTAAGCAGACTCAGAATCAATGCACTGATCATTCAAAGGAATGTGATTTAGTTTGCAAACAGTGTAAAGCTCAGTATGTACAATTTGTATTTCAGAGCATTTGGTGCTCACCTGTCTGACGATTAACCAAGGCAGTAAAAGAGTGAAATCGGAGACAAAAGACATTTTGAGAGAGAAGGATAAACTAACCACAAAGAGGGAAGATGTTCTTAAACTACACAGTAAGCTAAGAAACAGTAACAACAAAGTAAAAAAGAAAATAAGAAATGAAATTCAGCACGCAGCAGATACTTGCATCAAAGATATAAGAAACAAGGAGGCTCTGTTATTAGCTCAGGTCGAGGAGGAATTATTTCCCTTCCAGCCCACTGATGATGTTGAAAAGGCAGATGAAACATGCAAAAACATGCTGTCTTTAATTCAACATAAAGGAAGTGAAATTCTAAAAGGTGGTGATTACAGAGAATGTAAATCAGCTACATCTAATCTGCAAACCACATTGCGAGATGCACAAATAGACGTACAAATGCTGGAGAAAGCTGTAGACTCTGAACTTATTTACCCTCCGTTGGTTTTTAGACAAGGTGAAATATCCCAGCTGCTTGGAACATTGGGTATAAAAGGTTTAATTGTAAATAATAGTGTAAATAAAAGTGTTTTTAATTTTTTCACTAAATAAATTATTTTTCTTCAGGTGGTATATTATAAATACCCTTCCTAGATTCAGTTTTATTACTTTTTTGACATATCCCATGTTTTTAAGCCACAAAATATGATAGAATACATACAGATTTGAGAAATCTGAGGCTATGACATCACGACTAGTCCAATTTTAGTCGTTTCTACACAAATCATACCAAACTTTAGAATTGAATATCTCCTTAACGGAAAAAGATTTTTTAATGCTTTCTTCACCATTTTGTTTCTCTTGAAGTCCTCTTTTATATAGGATAAACATGCTTGACCAATGAACTATTCCTTTAAACTACAATAATACAAACAATCTGGTGGCACTGCACACAATTAGCATTTATGGAACGCAAGTGGGCAAAAACTTGGTGGTAATGTAGTTGGCGATCAAATCTTTGAGGCGATGATAGATTATCTTAAGTGATGGTGGAAAAAAACAAGCCAATGGTCAAACTTATGAGCTGATGATAAATTATGTGGAGTGGTGGTGTAAAGTTAAACAAGTTGGTGGTCGGATTTATGCGGTGATGATGGTTTATGTCAGGTGGTGGTATAAAAGAAATAAAGTTGGTGGCTGAATTTATCCGGCGTTGATTGATGTGTGGTTTAAAATGAAACAAGACAGTGGTCGTATACATTAGGCAATGTTATTTTTTTAGGTGAGGGTGGATTTTTAGAGGCATCATTAAGAATTTTTGGTCCTTAGACCCCTCCAACCCGACACCCCCGACTTTCTAAAAATCAGGGGTAATCCACACCATTGAACCCGAGAGACACTTCACAATTCATTGACTAGCATCCAGCAATTGTTACACCATACACAACACAGTAGTAATCTATACCTTCTTTAACTGACAACATCTTCAGTCCATTCACACTTCACTTGTTAGCAACCAGCTACTGTTACACTGTACACAATAGCTCAAGCCACATAACTGCTATTCAGTAATGCGAATCAGATTGGTCCTTGGCGGAGCCTAAATAAAAAATATACATTATATGCTTGGGAGGACTTTGTGCAAAACCCATGAATGATTGATAGACCATTCCTTGTAAGGATGTTTATTTCATCATGATTAATTGTGAGCGGTTATATTTTTGAAATAGTAGTAACTTCTTTGTGTCAGTGGTGGAAGTGCTTGGTGGTGGCTATTTTCGTTCAACCCTATTTATAACCTATAAGGCGCTGATAAATTGTATGTTGCGGGAAAAGAACATTTTAACAGATGATTTTTATTCGACAGTAAGGTTGTTGTTGTTGATAATAAACAACGGGCAGTGTGGGCAAAGTATTAACAGTGTTAGGACATGTGGAAGCGGTGATCGTAACATAAAAGGAAAACAAATATGTTCACCCAAATTATATTTGCATGTTATTTATTTAGCGCGTGTAGCGGTAAATTAAAACAATCACTTCATGGGTGAAGCCAATTTAGCTGGTATGAAAGAGGTTTAAAAAAAAAAAATACAATTAAAACAGTGAAGAAGGCAATCCAAAATCCTAGTGCGTTGATATCTAATTAAAAAAAGGGAACATTTGTGCATTAAGCGGCTGTTATCAGACTAGTTTATGTCATAGGCTCAAATTCCTCAGTCTTAATGTATTCTATCATATTGTTGTCCGTGCGCAATTTTGGATAGGCCCAGTTGCGTAGCCAGAAGGGAGTAGAGGGAAAATCTCCCCCTTCCACAATATTTTATTCCTTCGGTTCAGATTTTAAGCCACCGGTTCAGGTTGGTGCCATCGGTTTAACAAGCTTTGACATTTCAGGTAGTTTTTATGTTTTTAGATTTTAAAAGGGCACTTTCTCAGAAAAAGGTTTTTTCAGGAATAGTATATTTAAAATTTGTGCGATTTTGTATTTAAATACATGAACCAAGACACACACACACAGAGAGTGGGAGAAACAGAGAGGGAGGGGAAAAGGTTTTTTCGGGAATAGTATATTAAAAATTTGTGCGATTTTGTATTTAAATACATGAACCAAGACACACACACACAGAGAGTGGGAGAAACAGAGAGGGAGGGGAAAGTGAGCTCGGAGTGCACGTGACACAGAACAGGCTCATTTCTAAAGTTTGACAACATTTACACAAGTTTGTAGCAAATTATTGAAAACTTTTTTAGCTGTTTAGGCAACCCGTAATTTTCAAAGAGTGACGATAAATGTAACCATGTACAAACATAAACAATAAAATATTATATTTCCACTTTATGCATTTTCATGATTTTGTGTTTTGTATATGGTGTATTAAATATAGGTTTCTTTGACATGAATTTTGAATTGTACTATGCGTTGTGATATACATCTTTGGCCTTGAAGTGTCAAATTTTGCAAGAGCTTCCAGGGGCTTCGCCCATCGACCTCACTGTAAGCCCTTAAGCGGACCCCTGGACCCCACGCCGACAAGTCGAGCGCTTTGCGCTAAAAGTGACATCTTCGGTGTCACCTGAACTACGCCGCTAAATATCGTGTTGTTTCAATTCAATTTCCTGACCCCTCCTCTCCCTACCCGCCCCCCTAATATGAAAATAGGAAAACAGGCAAAAATGGGATGCATTAATTTTATACATCGAGACTACAAGAAACATCACCTTGACTTTTCAGCCACCAGCTCCTTTAAACTTTTTGGAAATGGCAAAAATACACGAGATGCATTTTTTTGTATTCCTTGAAACCAAAACGTTTTGCCAGACAGCTCCTAGAAGGTTGATAAAATTTGGGGAATTACTTGGGATACAATCTTTTATACAACATTTTTCAAATAAAGAGCTGAACATGTATTTCCATTTTAAACTAAACTAGAACAGTAAACACCGTCATGGTTCGCATGCTCATGCAAATTGACACCCATATCATATGATCCGGCCAATTTTAAAAATGGCATCTCACACTTAAGTCCCACATGGCATCCCACCCCATGTCCCACATGGCATCCCACTTCATGTCCCACATGGCATCCCACCCCATGTCCCACATGGCATCCCACCCCATGTCCCACATGGCATCCCACCATGTCCCACATGGCATCCCACCATGTCCCACATGGCATCTCACCCCATGTCCCACATGGCATCCTACCCCATGTCCCACATGACATCCCATCCCATGTCTCACATGGCATTCCACAATATTTCCCACATGGCATCCCACCTCATGTCCCACATGACATCCCATGTCCCACATAGCATTCCATCATGTCCCACAGGGCATCCCATCCTATGAACCACATGGCATCCCACCCCATGTCCCACATGGCATCCCACCCCATGTCCCACAGGGCATCCTATCCCATGTCCCACACGGCATTCCACCATATCTCCCACATGGCATCCCACCCCATATCCCACATGACATCCCATGTCCCACATGGCATTCCATCATATGTCCCACAGGGCATTCCACCATATCTCCCACATGGCTTTCCACCATAAAGTGTCTTTCATGGCATATTCCAGCATATCTCCCACATGGCATTCCAGCATATGTCCCACATGGCATTCCAGCATATGTCCCACATGGCATCCCATGCTATGACCCACATGGATCCCATCCTACATGTATGTCCCACATTAATCCAACCATATGTACCACATGACATTCCTCCCCATGTCCCACATGGCATCCCTCCCTGTGTCCTGTATCAGTGGCATCCCACCTAATGTCCCACATGGCATCTCACCATTAGTCCCACATGGATCCAATCCTACATGTCCTACAATCCTATGTTATACACGGTATCCTCAATGACATCCTACTTTATGTCCCACATGGCATCACACCCCATGTCCCCATGGCATCCTACCTTATGTCCCACATAGCATTCCACTATATGTCACACATGGCATCACAACCTATGTCACACTCTGTGTTACTCATGGCACTCCATCCCATGTCCCACATGACATCCCACCCATGTCCCATATGACATCCCATGTCCCACATGACATCCCACCCCATGGCCTTCCACCCTTTGTCCCACATGACATTTCACCACATATCCTACATGGCATTACAACCCATTCCACATGGCATCCAACCCCATGTCCCACATAATGTCCTATAGGCTCCATAAGAAGTCTCATCCTAGCTATTACAGTCCCTGATTGAGCATACTATGTATGAAATGTCAGTTCATATAGTAACTTATGTGCAAATGAGTTGCTGAATAAGAAAAAAGGCAGAGTCAAATAATTATGTCTGATATAGCCCTTGGTTTATACCACATGGTATATATTATATCATATGGCCCCCATCCATGTCCCACATGGCATCCCTCCTTATGCAGTCACTACCTGTCACACTCAATGACTTAGCATTACTAAATAAAAATGTCTGGTCAGTTCATATACTGTGGCAACTTTATGCAAATGAACACAATGATAAGGTGGAGTTTAATAATGATGGTGCTCAAAATTTTTAAAGGATTTTAAATTTCCAGTGCTATGAGAGAGATGCTTGAGGAATATTGGGGAAAATATATCATTTTACAGTTATCCTTTAAAGACATATCAAATGTTTTGTAGACTTCAATTTGTCTTAAGTGTCTATAAAAAAACTTTAACAATTTGTAAGGAAATTCTAACCTTCACATAAGGATATATTAATAAACTTTTTACTTTTTCTGAGAACTCTGAAGAAACTTTAACGATTTCTGAGGAATTCTCAAAAAAACTTTAAACTATTATGAGGAAATCTCAAGAAAAACTGTGGACGGCCGGTCGAACGAAATCGCCATTACATAGGTTCCCATTATGCTTCGTGTGCACACCAAAAATAAAACAAAAGTTGACTTGTATTTATGTTATTACCTCCGCCAACAAAGTTAGATGGAGGTTATGTTTTTGCCTCAGTTTGTTTGTCTGTTTGTTTGTTTGTTCGTCATCAAGATATCTCAACAACTGGTTATTGGATTTGGATTAGAGTGGGTGTGTGGTTTTCTTACTGCTTAAAGAATAAGTGATTAAAATCTGGGACACACTGGAAACGTGAAGGGCAAAAATTGAAAGCAGTACATTCTAAAGTTTTTGGGTCATTGCCATGCCCCAATAAAAATCTAGCAAAAAAAGACTTTCCCATCATTCAGAGACAACAATTTATGAGAGAGAAAACAATTTAGCGTTAAGATTTTGAGCTGTCTGCCCAGCCATACATCCCAAATTTACCATGAATAAAAAACTGATCAAACTTTGATCAGCCATAGCTCAAAAAATTTGAAACGTTTTTTTTTCTTCAATAATTGTTCTGCTCTGATGTTAATACTAATTCAATCAATACAGAAAAAGCTCCATATACCTTTAAGGTGGCCATGTCAATCCCCCATCAATTCCATTTAATCCCACATTCATCCCAAATCTGACATAAGAAAATTAATTTCACACATAAGGAAGAACAACTACATACTCAAGTTGTCCAACTTTCATAACATCGGATAGGTCACATAATATCATCATCACATTATTTCTAATACATCTGTAGAAACAACGGGGAAAGCACAAGGTTATTTTTAGACACAACACTCTTTAATCATTTTGACTACATACAGGAAGCCATGTGCCAGTGGTGAAAGTACAGTACGCGGAGATACTACACACTGTTTCAGAAGCTATTGACTAAGTATTAATTATCGAAGGGGAAACAACGAGACTAATCTTTTTCATGACAGCTGTTCATGGCTGATGTTTTTTTAAACAGCAAGCACAGGGATACCATCTTTAATTAAAACAGGAAGGCAAGCAAATTGTGTTTTAACCATGGGATTGCATGTTGAATTTTGTTTCAGGTGTTAGGTATGTTAACTCAATGTAATCTCCACAAACAAAGTTAAATGGAGGTTATGTTTTCAACTCTGTGTGTTTGTTTGTCTGTATATTTGTCATCAATTTATCTCCATGGCTGATGCTATTTCTAACAACAAGCACTGGGATACTATTTTCAGTCAAAAACAGGTACGGTATTCGACGTAATAAGTGCCGAGGGCGCTTACAATAATATAATTGTACCAGTTTTTTAGGTGCAAAGTTTCTTCCTGAAAAGCGCCCATGCTCAGGAGTGGCATATGTGCAAATTCGGTCAAACAACGAGGAAGATAGCCCTATCCAAAACAATTACCACAAACTCTTATCCCCGTATTAACAGAGATTTGGGATCATAGTGTACAAAAAAAGGTATGGAACGTAGATACATCTAAACAGCATTCATTATTTATTGATGTTGGGATATGTTATCATTAAAAAAAGTTTGGTAGGCGCTTATTACAGCAGGGGCGCTTATAACAACTGGGGCACTTATTACGGCAGGGGCGCTTATTACAGCAGGGGTGCTTATTGTGTTGAATATGTTATGTAGCTTTCACTGTGAACATATGTTGAATTTTCTGTCCTGTTATAGGCAGCACTTGAAATGGCAACCAGTAGGGGTCATTTCAAGTGTGGCCTATAGACATGTTAGGCTTGTTAGCTTTGTCTGTATGTTGTCAACCGGGAGGAAGAAAAGGGAGGGAGGGCACTTCATATAAAAGAAGTGTACGAATGTGCAGCCCATACTCTCTCTTAACATTTTCGCCAGTGCACCACAACTGGTTATCAAAGGCCGTGGACATTGACTTGGTTGTCGATGTTATGTCTGTCCGTACGTCGTACCTGTGTTCTCGTCCGGGTCATATTAAGCGTTTCGTGATAGCATTTGTACTATCATAACCGAATACGCAGGCGACGACCCCGTCATTGTAAGTGTGTGTTCAACTCTCCTCTCTCTGCAGCCCATCCATCGGAAAAGATACCCACTGTATGACAGATTTTTTGGTAACTGCAGTATAAAATTATACAATTTTGATACCCGCAGTATGAAAGAAGTCAATTTTGATACCTGCAGTACGAGTATTCAACGAAAATATTGTAAAAATGGACCAGCAGTACAAAATAAACAATTTGTTTTATTTAAAAAAAAATAGTTCTTAGTAAAAATAAAATAATACCTGTACTACGAAAATATTCAATAAAGCACCTGCTTGGGCGGCACATATATATACCGCACATATGGAAGTGCCCCCTCCCCCCTTCATCTTCTGGGGGTTTATCATTAGCATATCTCACCATGCATTACACATTGGATGGATTTTGTTAAAATTGTTGCATGGCTTTGTCAAGGGAGCGTTAGATAGTTTTTGCCCTATTAGGAATCTTTCATTTATCTCAAAATTAATGGAGAAAACGGTTCTTGAACAACTTTGGCCTCACGTTGAACATCTTGTTCCATCCCACCAACGTGCATACCGGAAATATCATAGCACAGAACCAGTTTTACTCAAGGTTCAATCTGATATTCTCCTTGCTATGGATAGACAACATATAATTTTCTTGGTGCTTCCAAATCTTAGTGCCGCGTTCGGCACGGTTAAGCATTCCATATTACTTCAGACAGTACAAAATGACTTTGGTGTGATTGGTAAACCCTTTGAATGCATTCAGTTACATCTTTCTACCCATCAGCAACGTGTTATCAAGGAGCAGCTATCCAACAACTTTGACCTTAAATACAGGGTGCCACAAGGATCGTGTCTGGACCGATACTATTTGTTCTTTACACAAGTGAACTATTCCAAATCATCTCCCACCACCTACCAACATCCCACAGCTATGCAGATGACACACACAGATTTATCTCTCTTTTTGTCCAGAAGACCAACTATGCAAAAATCGTGCCGTAAAATCAATTGAACGATGTGTAGATGACATTAAATCTTGGATGATATCTAAGAAACTTTCTACAAATGATAATAAAATGGAATTTCTCGTTCTTGGATCAAAGCGCCAACTGTCAAAGGTTACAACTAATAAGTTACATGTTGGGCTGTCTGAAATTAAACCTGTAAGAAGTGTAAGGAATCTTGGTGTGTGGTTCGACAACAAATTGTCCATGGATACCCATATTGCAAAAATCTGTCAAAAGGCATTATTTCAATTACACAATTTAAAGCGTATCTACAAGTACTTATCAAACGATTCAACTCAGACTATTGTCCATGCTTTTGTCACTACTCATAGTGATTGCTGCAATAATCTTTTACATGGTCTTCCAATTCATCAAATAAAAAAATTAGAGAAAGTTCAAAATGCTGCAGCAAGATTAATTCAAAATGTGCCAAAATTTCATCACATCTCTCCTACCTTGGTTGCTCTACACAGGTTACCTGTGGCATTCAGAATTCAACTAAAAATACTTCTGTTTGTCTTTAAATCTCTACACAATATGGCACCTAGCTACTTATCAGATTTAATTATCAGAAAATCTTCAACAAATTACAGTCGAAGGTCCAATAATGATATATATTTGGTTGTGCCTCGTACTCGCTGCAAATTCTTTGGTGACAGCGTATGCTAGATCAGGACTGTCTCAGTGGAATGCTTTGCCTACAAAAATAAAAAATGGTGAATCTTTTGCCGTTTTCAAAAAAACTTCTAAAAACACATCTTTCTAAGGTTGCTTTTGACTTTTAATTTGATTATATTTTAGGTTTCAAAGTCTCTTTCACTCTACATACATTTTTGTATCACCTTTTATCTTTTTAAATATAATTATTTTTGATATTTTATCGCTAAGTCTATAACAACCATATGTTCTTTTTAAATCATAATTTTAAAGTACTTATAGAAGTTATTTTACCTTTTACTGTTTTATTGGTGTAGATGTATTGTTCTTAAATACTTTTAGTTTTTTCTCTATTTTTACTTATATTCGACCTAATTATCATTTTGCTGCATGCTATAATTACTTTCAGTATTTTGGGGCTAGTTTTCTTATCTTTTATTTTTCTCATGTAATCACGTAATATTTTATTTGTATAGTCTATTTCTTTTCTTTATTTCATTTATTGCCAGTATAAATTATGTACAATTTATGAATAGGAAAATACAATACAAAAATAATAATAATAATAATAATAATAATAATAATAATAATAATAAATAAAAAGTAAACGAAAGGAAATAATGTAGAAAATGAGACTATAAAACGGTTAAAGATATGAAAATGAATACAAAATGATCAGTTAAAAAGGGTTATAATAAGGGGTCTAAAATGCCAAAATGTAAAAAAATTGCAGCTTTATATACAAATGAATTTTTAAAGACTGTTGTTCTAAAACTTGGCGTGGTGGCTGGGTTTCTCAGATTATAATATGTTTTATTGCACATGGATGTTATTTCTAAATCTAATGGGTGGTCTTTCGTTGAATGTTTTGGGCAAGTCTGTGAAATTCTTTCTTTGCTGCATCGTTTACTTTATTTATAAGTAAATCACGATCTAAACAAAATATATTGGCACAATATCTCAAGAAACTTTTAATTCTATTTTTATCTTTTACTTTAAAAAAAAGGGTACCAAACTGGGACTGCATAAATAATATGAGGCAAGATGGAAGCTGTAAATATCTTCATCCTAGTTTCAAGAGGGAAATAAGAAATACTAAAGGTTTATGTAGAGACAATATAATACACTTTGGACAACATCTTCGAAATATGGTTAGAAAACGATAACTTATCATTAATGCAGACTCCCAAATAGTTTGTACGTTCGACACAATCACCACAAATAACCGTTCTCTCATTCTTTGTTTCAATCAACCCTTTATGTTTTATGTTTACATTTTCAAAAACCATTTCCTTTAAATTTCTTGGGTTAAAAAACAGATTTTTACCTCCACACGTATCCAAAACTCTGTTGACAAAATTTTGATAGTCACCTTGATTTTGGCAATGGGTCTACTTAGAGATATTGCACGAAATGGTGGTATTATCAGCATATTTGACAACGGCACAATTTGAGTCTGAACGAAATTCATCGGTATATTTAGTAAATAAAAATGCAGAAAGTGGACCTCCCTGTGGAACACCAATTTTGATTTCTAATTTATCAGAGTACCCATTTTGTAGTTTTACTTGTCTAGACCATCCTTGTAGGAAGTCCGCCAGCCAGTAAATAAGCCACTTTTCTTCAATGAAATTGGTTAAGTCACTGATTAGACGATTTGGCAAAACTGTGTTAAAGGTGCTTGAGAAATCAAGAAACAAGACTTTGGAAACTGTTGTATCTCTCTTATTTAGCCCTGAAACTATACCATGGATACGAGTAAGTACGGCATCAGTACAAGAAACGCCTTTTTTGTATGCAAATTGGTTTTGATCACCCCTTGTAATCATAGACTGCATTATATATGGTAGCAGTATTTTCTGCATGCAGTTAAACACAATACTTGAAATATCAATAGGTCTGTAATCATTCACTGAAGCAGGTTTACCTATTTTAGGTATAGGTGAAGTTTTGGCATGCTTCCAGACTATAACAACCATGTTTTTTTTACATCATAATTTTAAAGTACTTATAGAAGTTATTTTACCTTTTACTGTTTTATTGATAGAGATGTATTGTTCTTAAATCCTTATAGTTTTTCTATATATATTCGATCTTATTATTTTGTATTCATTTATTTTTGCTGCATGTTTTAATCACATTAAGTATTTTAGGGCTAGTTTTCTTATCTTTTATTTTCTAATGTCAGCATGTAAAATTGTATTTGTAGTCTATTACAACCATATGTTTCTTTTAAATCATAATTTTAAAGTATTTATTAAATTTTTTCCTTTTACTGTTTTATTGGTATAGATGTATTGTTCTTAAATCCTTTTAGTTTTTTTCTATTTTTTTTACTTATAATTCTTATTACTTTATGTATATTTTTTGCTGCATGTTTTAATTACATTTAAGTATTTTGGGATACTTTTCTTATCTTTTAATTTTTTATGTAATCATGTAATATTTTATTTGTACATTGCCAATGATTATTTACATAAATTTTGATACTATATAAATTGTAGTATTAATAGACAAAAAGTAAAGGTGTTTGTTTTGCAAATTTCTTAGATATATTATCCACAACAGATTGATAAAACTTCATGCCTCCATAGCCCACAGACGATGTGAGGGCAAAGGTCACTTGAATATTCATAATAATCAGAAAATTACTATACCGTTGCGTGCTATATATGCATTCAAATTTTGGAACAGTGGAAGTACGGAAATAGATGGGAGGCCTGCGGGGCTTGTTTTAGATGTTTCTTGAGATTTAATGGAAAATTTCCAATGGAATCAATTAATCAATCAATTCAATCAATCAATCAATTCATGTCCTAAAAGGAAATCCAAACAATCCATTTCCCGGGGAAAGGTAGTTTTGCCTGAATACTGATTGGTTCAATATTTGCATAATTTCAGCTGACTGAGTTACTGTTGATTTTGGCACACATTTTGGCAGCCTACTAGTTAAACTGCATTCTCTGCTTGAACAAATCCATCCATTTTGCATCTTCCTGTTTTTCAGTTGGGGTTGGGAAAACTCCACATCCCTATTTCCCCATCCATGCCTCTCCCCCCTCCCCATTCTCCCCATCCATGCCCCTACCCCATCCTTGAGGTAGCACCATGCAGATCCTCTAACCATCAACCAATTAAAAAAACTATTATTCATACACTAAATTCATTTCTTTTACACATCACAGCTTTCTGCAGATCAAGATCTTGTGCCATCTATGAACACGAGAAATGGCTGCAACATATCTCAAGGTGAATACCAGTTCATCTACAGTATATACTAACAGGTGGAAAGTTACTTAAAGGATTAGTTCAGTGGTCAAGCAAGTCCATCTTATATGAAAGAGAACTTTAAAAGAAACAAATTGGAGAAGAAAGCATTCAAAAACCTTATTCCATTAAGGAGATATCTAAATTTCAAAGTCTGGCATCATTTGTGTAAAAATGACTGAAATCAAGACTAGTTGTGATGTCATAGCCTCAGATTCCTCAAATTCTTTATGTATTTTATTTTATTTAGTCTTGTGATTTTGTGGCTTAAAAACCATTGAATGTGTAAGGAAAGTAGTAAAACAGAATCTATTAAGGATAATTATAATTTACCATTAAAGAAAGTTTGAGGAAATATAATTCAAATAGTACAAAAGTTAAATAAATTTTCTTTAAAATACATTAACAATTGTTAAGAATGTGAGAATAAGAGCGCTGAAATTCCATAGTAGACTTAGTACACCAGTCATTTCTACACAGATAAGACAGAAGTTTAAACTTAAATATCTCCTTAATGGAATAAGATTTTTGAATGTTTTTTTCACCATTTTGTTTCTTTTTACATCCTCTTTCATATACAGTAAACCAGACCACTGAAGTAAAGCTTTAAAGACATGAATCCTAGACTATGGACAACTTTGTCTAAAACATTACTTCATCTATAAAAGTGAAACATGTATTTCTGAAAGTCACCAAAATTGTGATTTATCATTTTGAAAAAAATTCCTATTTTAACACATATGATAAATAAAAGTCTACCTTATTTCAAAATACTGGTCTAAATTTGTTATTTATCTTTTTGTGTACTATGTCATATTGAATTTTAGGCCAAATTGATGAAAACTGGCCCAGCCTACCGTTGATGCATAGCTAAAGGTGAATACCAGTTCATCTACAATATATACTATTAGGTGGACAGCTACTTAAAGACATGAATCCTAGACTATTAAGAACTTTTTCTTAAACATTATTTCATCCGTAAAAATAGAACAAAAGATGGCAAAGCTCGGTTGACGAATAAAGCTAACATGTACGTCTGAAAGTCACAAAAATTGTGACTTTCCAGTACTAATATAAGAAATTATGAGTCACCTTATTTCAAAAACTGTCGCTTCAAATATTTTAGTCCAAATTTGTTAATCATCTTTATGTATTCTAGATCATATTAAATTTTAAGCTAATTTTGTAGACCATGAAAATTGGCCTGGCCTTCCTTTGGTACATATCTAAAGGTGAGTGAAAACCAGTCTACAGTATATACTATTCAGAGAATAGTTACTTTCCTTCCTTCCTTTTGTCTAAAGCATTACTTCATTAAAAGAAATAGAAAAGGGAGAACTCGGTTGGCGAGTAAAGCCAACAAGCACTTCTGAAAGTCACCAAAATTGTAATATTTTCCCCGTTTGACTCATATAATAAGGACTTATAAAAAGTCACCTTATTTCAAAACTGTCGCTTCAATCTTATTTATCTTTTTTATTGTAGGTCATACTTAAACATCAGAAAAACCCCATGTCATCCTTTCATAAAAGATGAATTTTAGGCCGATTTTACAGGCCATTAATATTAGTAAAATTTTCCTGAATGGTTTGGTTCGAATGGTAGAGGAAAATGCAAATTTAGGTTTTGCACTTATTGAGCTATCAAATCGCGCAGCTTTCTGATATTGCTAACAACTCGACTCATTTATCATAATGCCTTGTGAATGAGATTTTTGGTGACACGACGTTATTACAAGTGGCTGCATTGCCGTGACTTAACACTAGGCTGGGCCAATGTTGCCTAAGATTATAAAGTTGCCTTAAAAACCAGACTATATTCATGTTTAGACGATATAGGATTTTTAATGTCTTAATATGGCATAGAATACAAACAGATAGATATGACGGGATTGTAATAGTTTGATTAATTGTGATTTTACAACACGATTTGAAGGAATATGTTTGGATTTATCTTGCTTAAATTGTTTGATATTTATGGTGCCAGAATTTTTATCATGGGACCAGAGAGGGAAATTTTGTCTCATGGGGAGGGAGGGGGGGGGCGCCCTGTAAATCAGATAAATTATGTCACTTTTTTTAAGGAGGGGAGTGGGGGAAAAAGATCTCGTGGAGGAAAAATGCCCCTATGCCTCCCCGTAGCACCGCCATTGCATGTAGCTCCCGTCCCTGAAGCCATGATAAAATAAGTTTGTGTGTGTTTTCGTGGGTGTAAGGGGAAGTGGGGGAGGGGGTAACAAATAAAGGAGTAAAATTTGCAAAAGTTTCCATTCTTGTAACTTTTAAAACTTGGGAGCTTCTTCACATTCTCAAGGTTCCATAAACTAATAATTCTTCCTCATTCCTTAGGTTAAAGATGAGAACATTGAATGTTGTGTCTGCCAAGACGAAGTCACAAACCCTAAGAATCTTCCGTGCGGACACACATTTTGCTTGGAACCCTGTCTGAGAGACCTCATAAAGAGACGTCCTCTCAAATGCCCAATGTGCAAACAAGCCTACAAACTGCCTCCGTCAGGAAAGGCGGAAGACTTTCCCACCAACTATATACTTGGAGATATCCTTGAAACAGAAAGATCGCAACCAATGAACCAGTGCCCTCAACATTCAAAGACATGTGAAATATTCTGTAAGTTGTGTCAAATTCCGATATGCGCAAAGTGTATCTTACAGAAGCACATGAATCATGAATACCAGGAACTAAATGAAGAAGAAGAAAACTTGAAATCTGAGGCGAGAGATATCTTGAAAGTGTCTGAGGAAATTTTTAAGAAGCGTACAGAAGTTCTTATAAAGTGTAAAGATCTTAGAGAGACTAACAAGAGAGAGGAAAATGAAATAAGGCAAAAAATTCAAGAAGGGTATGACATCCGTCTCGCTGAAATGCATATGATGCAGGGGGATTTATTATTCAAGTTAGAGAAAGAAATATATCCCTTTCAACCAACTCATGATGTAAACACATTAGCTAGCGAACTTAACGACACCCTGTCTTCAATTCAAGACGAATCGTGCAAAATAGTATCAGGTCGTGCGGTTGACTACTGGGACTGCAAAGCAGCACAAAAAGGTCTCACAGATAAATTGGCACAAGCACAAAATGAAATCGGAAAATTAGTGGAAGCAGTCAACTCTAAAAAACCTTTACCACCGCTAGTTTTTGAAAGATGTAAATTTTTCATGCCCCTTGGAAACTTGCATAGAAAAGAAGTGACAAGAAAGTACGACTTTAGGAAACTCATAAAGACTATCTTGATTTCTTTTGGTGTCGTAAGCCTGGGTTACATTTTATTCATCAAAACAACAGAAGATTCTTCCCAGGTCATCAAAATTGTGGAGACTAAAGCAGTACTACCGATGTTTTAAAGATGATTTCATTCCTGCAAGAAATAAATTCTTCCCTAATGCCGTCATTGTTTGTACATAAACAAACACCATACATGAAGTGTAATTAAGATATATAATATACACAAAATACATAATTAAGATATATTATACACAAAACAATAGCGTAATTAATATATATTACACACAAAAAAAGCATAATTAAGATATACACAAAACAAAAGCATTTTTAAGATATATCATTCACAAAACAAAAGTGCAATTAAGATATATTATACACAAAACAATGGCATAATTAAGATATATTACACAAAAAATAGCATAATTAGGATATACACAAAACAATAGCATAATTAATATACACAAAACAATAGCATAATTAAGATATATTCACAAAACAAAAGTGTATTTAAGATATATTGTACACACAAAACAATAGCATAATTAAAATATATTATACACAAAACAATAGCATAATCAAGATATATTATACACAAAACAACAGCGTAATTAAGATATATTATACACAAAAAAACGTAATTAAGATATATTATACAAAAAACAATAGCGTAATCAAGATATATTATACACAAAACAATTGCAATTTAAATGATTACATCAATAATTATTGAAGGTTTAGGCAACAAGTGATAAACTGTTTTCCAAACAACCAAAATGGAAAACATCAGTTAAGCCTCAAAAAATATCACTATCCATCACGTGAGTACTTTTCAGGTTTTGATTTAACAGTTTAACATTCACGATAGTTTGTTGGAAATTTGGTTTTAAATATTCGGTACAGTTATTAATGCTCGCAAAAAACAAAATACCTTTGATTTGATGGCATTGCTCAGCTAACATAGGAGATGGCTAAGGTTTTCATTTTGTTACGTAAACCGCTTCCATCCGATTCTCCTCCGTAATAACAGAAAATGCCAGGTCACTGAAATTGTCAATCCTTTTGTATCTAATTAACTTTGACATTATAATACTTGTCTGTCTGTGACTATATACAAAGTGGAATTTGCTCACCGGAAAGTTGGGGGCAATCAACGTACAAAAGATATATAAATATGAAGGGGACAAATTCCCCCATTGTAACCCCAAATCCTCCCCCTGGCACCCCCAAATCCTCCCCCTGGCACCCCCAAATTCTCCCCCCTTGCACCCTCAAATCCTCCCCCTTGCACCCCCAAATCCTCCCCCTTTGCACCCCCAAATCCTCTCCCATTGCACCCCTAAATCCCTCCTATGACTATGCCTCAGTAGTAACAATGATTAAACTGAGAATCAGTTTGATCTTTCATTGCTGCAGGGAATGTTGGGTAATGAACAGTTTTATCAGTAAGTAGACAGCATAAATAATAACATAATTAGGATTCTGATTCATTTCAGAAATATATTTTTTTAAATGATTTCTGTATAAAAGCTAAATCCATCCCAACCATTAGGTTTATTGAGCAGGTGCTTAATCCCCGATTTCCATGGCGCAAGCGGGTCCCCCAGGACAGGACACCAGTCCATCGCAGATTAACTCCCCAGCAGTGCTGGTACTCATTTTACAGCTGAGTGGACTGAAGCCAGTAGAGTAAAGTGTCTTGCTCAAGGACACAATGCAGCACTCATGACGGGAATCAAACTCGGTACCTCTCAAATACGAGCATGACTCCTCAACCACTGAGCCACAGCACCTCTTAAAAAAGTGATTTCTGTATAGTAGAAGGTAAAGTCTATATTTACATATATATTTGACTTAATAGTGTCTGGGGCGCTTACAAAAATAAAATTGCACAATTTTGTAGGCCCGAAGCCTTCTAATAAGCCCCATGCTCAGGGGCCGCGTATAGTGTGTGCTACTCGCACTGCATTGTGTGAACTGGTTCTATACTAGCCCCACAATAACCATTACAAAAACATCGTAAGCATCAGATGCAAAATATGCAAATAATGTAACAAAATCTTTTCAAGTCATCAAATTAATCAAATAATTTTAAGTCATTAGTTTGTTTGTTTAAGGAGAGTTTAACGGCACCACAACAGCAAGGGTCATTATTAAAAAAATATTTCACTCTGAAGCGTCATACTTGCTCTAATCCGAGGTACTACAGCATCTCCAAGGTTACGTGGATTTACATTTGTGTTTCTAGTTTCTGTAATCAAGGGAGACCTTAAAAGAGGGAGACCCAAATCGACTTGGACAATCGTTGAAAAGGAAAGAAATAAGGCAGGGTGGAAAACATGGAACGAAACCAAGATTACCGCAGCCTGCAGGACTGAGTAGAAACATTGTGGGGGCTTTATGTGCCACTTGACATGAAGCAGCTAGGTAAGGTAAACAGGTATTATTGGGTGGGTGTTTATTAGAGCAGGGGCGTTTAATATGTCAAATACTGTCATGCATTGATTTACATTTTTGTTGAGGATTTATAGAGCATTCTGAATGATGTAACGATTAAAAAGAAAATGTGTTATTTCATGTAACACTTTAAATATACAAAATATGATGATTCAGTGTCTGCCTTTTTGAAAATCTTCTCAATTATTTCTCCTTTGTTCCACAAATATCAAAAACATATCTTTGTTACTAATTGTTTCTTAATTTTTCTATTATTTGCCTTCTTCATTGAATCCTTCTTTAAAAAGGTGATGTTTCAAAGACTCACCCTAAAGACCCAATTTTTACCAATCACAATTACAGGTGACTCATTCGGTTGAGCGCGTACGACCGAGGTGCAGTGGGTCCCAGGTTCAAATCCAACAATGATTTACCCCATGATTTTTCACAGATATTCAAAACGATAACCCTGACATCAAGCACAGAGGTTGGTTATCTAAACCCACTTATCCAATCCAGCCTTTCGGGAGAAGTGGCCAATGACAGGGTGACACTCACTGTCCATTGGATGAGGACGTCGAATAGCGTTCCCAACGTAGGGCTGCTCAACCCCTACCTGGTTCTCTGATCACTTCTCGAAAGAGCAGGGTGAAACCAGTGTTCCTCCACTTCTGATCCAAATTTAGAAACTGACATTGCCAGCTTGGCATTGTTAAAGTAATATTGCTGTGGATTTTCATTTTTTCATATATGATAGAAAAATTTGTAGAAACTAAGTGGTGAAAAAACTATCGTAATATCCTATTCCGTTATAACAATTTAAAGAGTAGAAAAATGTTCTTAAAAAACACTGTACAGTATATGTCCTTTAGCTTGGTGATGTCATCAAGGCAATTGCAGCACAGTTCTTATGTATTTCTTATCAATTTAATCACACTTTTTTTAAATTATCGAACAGCATTTTTGGTTCAATATAGAGATAAGGTGGAATATATAATTTACAAGAAAACGTTTTTTTTTCTTTCTTGGTGTACATCACATTTACAATGAGAAAAAAATCCAAAACATTTTTAAAGAAATACACAAGACAATTTGTTGAAATTGTCTCTATGACATCACAGATGTTGCCAATCAGTCACGTTTGTCCAAATTCAAAAATACTTTAAAATTGTGTAACTTTTTAACGGAATAAGATATTAACATAGTTTTTTCACCGCTTAGTTTCTACAAATTTTCCCTATCATATATGAAAAAATGAAAATCCATGGGAATATTCCTTTAACCTAATATGAGTTTGTTGCAGAGTTCCCAATCGCGGGAGGATCATTACAAAGAAATGAACACATGATATCTTACTTTAATAAGACGACACAATTCTACTCTACAAGCTTACCTCTTGTTCGAGCCACGCAAAGTATTCACATAAGGCAACGGCATCTTTGATCTACACAAGAGAGAGAGAGATAGGATAAAAAAAAAAGTCCAGTTATTGTGTTAACATGCATAGAAATATACAACACAATACAACCAAGTAATTTTCTTTTGATTCTCTTTAAAATATTTTCACAAAAACTCAACATAAAACCAATCAATAAACGACACCCTCAATTTTCTCAAAATCATGGGTAATTGACATCACTAGTATTTATCAGAAATATAAACAGTTCACTTTTCAGCAACCAGCTACTTTTACACTGAACACAATAGGTCATTTTCTTGAGATGAAATTACTGTTCAGTGATTCAAAAAGATTAGTTCAGTAATATAAATATATAATGGGAGGACTTTTACATAAAAGACCATTCCTCCTAAAGACTTTATAAGAGAAACAAAATGGTGAAGAAAGCATTCAAAAATCTTATTCTGTTAAAGGAGTTATTCAAGTTTAAAGCTGTCTTATCTATGTAGAAATGACTGGTGTAGTAAGTCTACTATGGAAGGTTGGCACCCTAATCTTCACATTCTTAACAATTGTTAATTTATTTTAAAGAAAGTTCATTTCTTTACCGTTTAAATTATTTTCCTCAAACTTTTTCCAGGTGGTAAATTATCATTACCCTTACTAGATTCTATTTGACTCTTTTCCTGACATATCCAATTGTTATTAAGCCACAAAATCACAGGACAAAATATGATAGAATGTATATAGACTGAGGAATCTGAGGCTATGACATCACAACTAGTCTGATTTCAGTTGTTTCTACACAAATGACACCAAACTTTAAAACTTAAACATCTCCTTAATGGAATAAGATTTTTGAATGCTTTCTTCACCATCTTGTTTCCTTTAAAGTCCTTTTTCATATAAGATGGACTTGCATGTCCAATGAACTAATTCTTTCAAAAAAATTTACTTAGTGGTCAGACATGTTTACCTGTTGATAGCTGTGCATCTTTGTTGATTTCAGGAGATACTAAATTGTAAAGATGGCACAAGTTTTTTAATGTTTATGGACAGGTAAAGGCAACATTACCTAAATTGATTTGAAATATAATAAAAAACATAAAGAATGCAATTTTTTTTATCAAAATCGATTAAATATTGGCCATTTTTGGGCAATAATTTGTGTGTGTGTTACTCTTGTGTTGTATGAATGGGACAGTCTTTTCTTATGTAAATCTATTGTTTTTTAACCCTCTGCCACTTCTCTTTGAAAAAGGGAAGATAATTCTACTGAACAGAATTTGATCTTTACCGTACCCCCAACCAACCTCAAGCTGGAGAAGGCATTTTGAACATGTTCAATGTTTGAAATTAAGGGAAGAAATATAAAGAAAAACAAAAGCATTTTGAGGTGTCTTCCTTGTTTGTACATCGCATTGTTTCAACGGAATAAACAATGTTCAATCTTTGACAACTCATAACTTGAAAACTATACGTGCTATTTTCAAAATGCAAAAACTATTTTACTAAGAAATTAATGCTCTTTTTGGTTGATCAGAAAACTTTTGTACCCAAGAAATGACTAGTTTACTGCACAAAAGTAAAATTCCACCATCACTTTCCTAAAAAATATTGAAAAATAATCGAACTTTTTCTAAATACTGAAACGTTCTTTACATATAATAAGTTGGTTACTTCAAGGTATAAAGATGTGTAGAGGCAACATGTGCCAAATTGCTTAAAATTCTAGCAGATATTTGCTAAAAATTGGTTGAAAATTGACCATTTCTCAGCGTTTTGAAATCTCAGGCATCAATATGCAAATTTGTGAATATCTTTCTATTCTTAAAATATGTCTTTACTTCACATGATAAAATGACTCTCTTTAGGAGGAATGGTCGGTCCATCAATCATTCATAGGCATTGCACAAATTCCTCCCGGTATATAATGGATATTTATTTTTAAAGTTAGCCAAGGACTAATCTAAATCCACTTCACTGCAAGCAGGCATGTGGCTTCAGCTCCACATGAATGACTTATTGTGTACAGAGGGGTAACAGTAGCTTGTTGCTAGCAAGTGAACCGTGGAGAAGCTCTCAGACTAGGTGTGGATTACACCTGTGTTGTGTAGTGTAACAATAGCCTATTGCTAGCAAGTGAATTGTGGAGAGTCTCTCGGGTTGGAAGGTGTGGATTATTCTAATTTTGAGGGAATCAGGGGTGTCGGGTTTCAAAGGACAAAAATTCTTAATGATGATTTTGAGCTGTCTGCCCAGTCTTACATCAAAAATTTAGAACTGATTAAAAATTGATCAAACTTTGATCAGCTTTTGATCAAAAGCTAAAAGTGCTTACATGAGCTTTCCTCATTCCTTCAATCTCGACGTCATTCTTCACAGCCTTGCTTTCAGTTATTGGACATGGCTTCAGGACTTGATTTCTCTGAAATGATAAAAAATGTGCAAAATATGGTTCAAATCATCTTAACACTTCTTTTGGCCAATATCGTTTTAAAAGGTTTTAGTGTCGTTAGACAAATAACTGTAGAGGGAGCAAAGGAAGGGAAAAATGACCCAATGCTGATTCCTCCCCCATGTAAATGCTGATGCCTCCCCGAAATAAATGCTGCTGCCGCCCATAAATAAAGCCTTGTACAAAAATTTATTGCGATTAATTTACTAAACGTTTAATCGCCAAAACTTGCGAGCTTTTAGCAATTAATCGCAACCAAGCTTCATCCAAAAATCGGTCAAACTTTTTTATTATTATTGTGGAACTGGTCCAGTTCCCACACTAACATACCATGCATTTTCGGACCACAAATAGGCCAAGAATCTCACCAAATCCAAATATGTTTTAAAATTACCCATTAGGCTGATAAAACTACCCGAAAATAAAGATTCTTGCTTTAGATAACATTCAAAAAGGTGTAGAAAAAGATATCCACAAGAAATGTTGCAGATTTTTGGCAGTCTGAAGTTCCACCTGGTCTTTCACAAAATAATTTATGGACAGACTGTACATCAGTACAGCATTGGCTAAGGCCTGTAAAATCAGGTTTTAGTTCTTAAAGTTAAAGTGCGTCAACAATTTCAGTTGAATTTATTTGTGGCCATGATTGTGCAGTAGAAAGATATAAACGATTGATAATAAAGGAAATGAAGGAAAATTTGCTTGATTTTTAATGCCATTTTCATGCATTTTAAGCATAGGGAGGGTGATTTTTTTAGTTTTTATGTTTTTCAGTGTTGTTAATTGTCACTGTACACTAGGCCACCCATACAGTATTTTCGCGATTAATCGCTTCAAAGTTTGACTAAACGTTTTTGAAGTGTTGTGAGCGATTAGCGATTAATCGCTAATTGTCAACAGCACTAATGCTAAAACTATTTTTTCAATCAAAATCCAGTCACTACTTCTTGAGTGATGGTGATGACAAACAGACAAATTTGGTGATGACAAACAGACAAATTTGGTGATGACAAACAGACAAATTTGGTGATGACAAACAGACAAATTTGGTGATGACAAACAGACAAATTTGGTGATGACAAACAGACAAATTTGGTGATGACAAACAGACAAATTTGGTGATGACAAACAGACAAATTTGGTGATGATAAACAGACAAATTTGGTGATGACAAACAGACAAATTTGGTGATGACAGACAGAAACAGACAAATTTGACAAATTTGATGACAAACAGACAAATTTGGTGATGACAAACAGACAAATTTGGTGATGACAAACAGACAAATTTGGTGATGACAAACAGACAAATTTGGTGATGACAAACAGACAAATTTGGTGATGACAAACAGACAAATTTGGTGATGACAAACAGACAAATTTGGTGATAACAAACAGACAAATTTGGTGATGACAAACAGACACATTGAAATTATCATTGCCAGAGATAATTAATGGTCGCCATGTAACTATATTTCTAAAGGAGCTGATGGCCGAAAAGAGAGGAGAGGGCGTATTTTTGTTGAGCCTCAAGAATATTCTAATACACTTTTCGTGCACGTGATGATGTCACTGAAAACCTTTGCTACGAACGTTCAAATCAATCATTCATAATAATTATTTCTTATAAATACTTGAGTAATTTTTCAATGACATAAGCGTCGAAAACTAGATTTGTGTTCTTTCAAAATTTCCATGGCTTAGCAAAAAGGACGCCCCCACATTTTTTATTTTCTTTAATACCCAACCACTTGATTTGAGTTTCTTTTGAGTCCAGAAAATGGATTGTTTGGAAATCCTTTCAGGGCATGAATTCATTATTCAGCACATTCCATTGAAAAGATTGAACTAGAAGTCTTAATAGATCACATCCAAATACATCCCCATTCCTCCAATTGTGCTTTTCTCCGCCCTGTTCCAATATGTCTCAAATTTAAATCACCTTTTCCTTAAGGATGTGGCGAGCGATTTTTTAGATAATCATACAGGAAACAAATATTATAAGATGCTTTGACTTTTTGCTTACACACGATACAGTTTACAATTGAGGCTTTCTGATGATACCGGAAAATTTGTTGGAAATGCTTTTTTGTTCAAACTGTGAAGAAATTCGCTTAAGTGGGGCGAGATTTTCTGTCGCGACGCGAATTTTGCTTTAATGGAGGTAGAAAGGCCCTTTCAATCAATTCTAAGTTATCATCTGATTAGCCATGCGATGACGATGCTTCTCTAAAAACAAGGTCAAAATGTTTCTTTTCCTTTGTTTTATTCAATTTTGTTTAAAAGATCGCTCGCCGCGTCGCGTTCGGTGTGTCACAGCCTTTAAACAGCAGACACACCACACACAAAATTTACTCCAAATCCAATCGTCAGTTCCTGAGATATCTTGATGGCAAACAAACAGACAAACGTAGGCGAAAACATGAGGTAACCCAACTTCGTTGACGGAAGTAGTAAGAAATTTATGACATTTTTCAACCCAAAGCTCCTTTAAATGTTTCCCTAAAATGTGTCGACTTGAAACTTTACAGAATTGTTACAGGAATTATTTTATGGAGTAAATCATGTTTACAACTGGATTTACTAAGCTTGAAACTTACCTTTGGAATAGAGCTGACAAGAGCGTAACTGGATGAGCTGCTAATCTACAGAGAAAAGAAAGAAAATCTATCACCTGAAATATATCATCACACATATAAAGATTTGTGGACAGACTGGACAGGTAGCAACAACTTTAGCTTAACTGGAAAATAAAAGAAAAAATTGACACTATTTAACAGCATCTTAAATTTAAATATTATCATGATAATTTGCATATTATTATTATGATTTTACATATTATCATAATAATAACTATAATTTACATGTTATAATAATTATAATTTACTAAAACTAAAAGTGCTTACATGAGCCTTCTCATTTACATATTATTCTAATAATTTACATATATTATTCTAACAATTTACATATATTACTCCGAATAATTTACATATATCATTCTAATAATTCACATACTTTTTTAATAATTTATATAATATTCTAATAATTCACATATTATTCTAATAATTTACATATTATTCTAATTATTTACATATTATTCTAATAATTTACATATTATAACAATTTACACATTATTATAACAATTTACAAATTATTCTAATAATTTACATACCATTCTAATAATTTACATACTATTCTAATAATTTACATATTATTATAATAATTAAAACAATTTACATATTATTATAAAAACATTATGCAAATTTTAATGTTGATTTGTAACATCAGAATAAATAATTTATGAAATTCCATATATTAACTTTTTGTGTTTCTTTCTTTCTCCGTTTCTTCTCCAAACTTAATTAGTCACAACTCAGAAGCTACAGGTGCTATTTTGTTGTAATTTAAATATCGTTTTTTTCTTCAGAAATTAAAACTTTTTCTGGTGAATAAACAGCATGTACATGTTGATGTACTTTTAAAGGGATTTTCCCCATGAATTTTCCTATATATTATGGAGTATTAGAGAAACAATTTGGTAAAAAAAAAACATGTTGATATCTTATTCTGTTTTGAAGTTATTACATTTCAAAGATTTCATTAGTGGGTTAAAAAGATCCACAACAATTTTGATGTATATTTTAAGCTTGCATGGTCTACCGGTTTTGTAACAAATACCGGTTTCGCAAAACTCTTTCAGTCTGATTCATATTTTATGAAAAACCGTAAGTAACGAAAATAACCAAATCACCACAAAAAAAATTGCAAAAAGATGGTAAAAATCTGTTTTATTTAAATAAAAAGAAAGTTCATGCTTTGTGTCAACATGTTTTTTGTAGTATCTTTTGTTATATTTGTGAAAATATGTCATATTTATGACAACATGGGTCAAATTGTGCCTGAGAGGTCAGATCATTCTAGAGGTAGGAAGAAAAGGAAACAAGGGGAGAATGAGAGAAATTCAAGGACAAAAGTCAGAAAGATGTGATCGAGAGAGGAGGTGCATAGGTGAAACAAAAACAAAGTAGAGAGAAGGGGTGGAAGAGGATAATTAAATATGGTTGTAGAGGGAAGCATAATGAAGGAAGGAGATCATTTTATCAGGAAGATTTTTCTGGAAGAACTCAGCAATTGAGTTGTGGGGAGCGAGGGAAGCTCTGGGAAGGTTGTACAGGGGGCAAGCAAAGAGAACGTGATGGATTGTAAGGGTGCAATGGAAAATGTTGCACAGGGGTTGGGGGGAGCCAATAAGAAGGTGGGAGTGAATGAGGTGGGTGTGATCTATTCTAAGACAGGTAATATGAACGTTGTCGATACGAGAGAGGTTGTTGATGGTGGGTTTGATCGGAATGGTGGGTTTGATCGAAATGGTGGGCTGGATGACATGGAGAGTTTGTTATCAATTTGGGAGTTCCATGGGGTTTGCCAGCGGTCACGGATAGGGGAAGCGATAAGCGGTTTGATGTCAGAGAGGGTTTTGGGAAAAAGGGTAAGGGGTAGGTTGAGGGCAAGCTTAGCGGCTGCATCAGCCCTGTCATTGCCAGGGATGCCAACATGGCTGGGTATCTAGAAGAAAAGAATACTTTTCCTGCAGATGGTGGGCAAAAGGAAATACTTCCGGAGGAGGTGGGATGTAAAGTTATCCCATTTAAGATTGAGCAAAGAAGTAAGAACAGCCTTTGAGTCGGAGAAAATGGCAATGTGGTTGAGCGGAGAGTATTCAATAAAGTTGAGGGCGAGGAGGATGGCCTTTGCCTCGGCTAAAAAGATGGACGAGTAGTCGGGAAGTCTGCTACTGAGGGTGATGTCTTGGATGACGGCAGCAGCAGCTGTCTTGTTGCTTTCCTTGGAGCCATCAGGTGTAATTTGAGAGTTGGTCTTTGATTTGGTTGTGGAGATTGATGAAGAGGTTAGGGTGGGTTTTGGTTTTGTGATGAGTGGAGAGGCCCAGGTGGATAGAAGGGAGGGGGTGGCCCAAGGAGGAAAAGTGGGCCAGGAGAAGGTGCCGAGAATGGCGGGGTTGATGCCGAGATGGGAGAGGTATGATTTAATGCATAAGCTAAGAGGAGGGAGGGGGTGGAGGAGATAAGGTTTTAGTTCTATCAAAGAGGGTGGAGAGTTTGCGGTATCTAATGAGGTTGTAAACAGGGTTCTGGGTGTTGTGCTCTCCTGTAATTATGTTTACTCATAGTAGTAGCCTAAGAGCAATGGAATCTTTTTTATAAAAATACATACAAAATTATCTTGCTTCTGCAATTTGACATCATAGTCTGAAATATAATAACTCCTAAACGGAATAAGATATCAACATGGTTTTTTCACAAATTTGTTTCCTAAAAGCCCCGTATTAAATATATGAAAATAATCTATTAACTAATTATCTAAATAATTAATTAATTAATAATTAATTAATAATTAATTAATCATTAATTAATAATTAATTGATAATAATTAATGCAATAATCAATATATAATTAATTCATTTATAGACTGAATATATGAATTTATGGGAATATCTCTTGAATGTATTGTTTATAAAATTTCTTCTGAGTATTTGCATTGACATGCCCCGTGCATTAAATCCCAGTAATGCACCAACTTGGAGTATTTGGTTTAGACCATTTTTACAACAAGTGAATTTCTTAATTAATAAAGCAAAAAAAATGAATGTAAACTTTTTTTCCATTTTTTTATTGTTTATGTTGTTTTTTGATGCATTTTAAACAATCAACACAGAAATTCTATAAAAAGATTAATGTTTTGGCATCGTGTTTATGTAGGTATTTAATGCTCTGGTCAAAGGACTTTGCACTCATAAATGGCCGGCCCTCCTAAGGTCAGGCAATTCTACTCTGCCTCAACATCAATCTATAACTATTCCTGTTAAAATTTGATCTGGGTTATGATCAAGACAAAAACTTTTGTTTAGAATTTGTTGCGGTATTTAAAAGAATCATGATAGGCATTTAAAAAGCAAAGGATTTACAATAAAAATTCCATTACCTCACAAATTGAATATTGATGCCAAAGATTATGTCTAGTTAATTTCCAAAAACAACCAGTGCTATAAAGTTGCAAAATTTACAAGATTATTTCAGACTTTTGAATGTAAATAAAAATAAGAATTCAAAAATAAATAAGTTCTTCATGGTATGAATAAGAAAAATGAATAAGAAAATAGTTAATACAGTAAGAAAGTTAAGAAACTTACCCATGTTTTAACAGCTGTGTGGTCATCTTGGTACAAATTTTCTAGGAATTGCTTGATTTCATCATAAGGAGAGAACGTGACATCGATTCCATCTTGTAGATGCTTCTCAACATCTTCTGTGACTTTCTGATCGTCAATGAAGAGGCTTTGAAAATGAAATAGAAATTGATGGTTTAAGAAAATAGAAATTGATGGTTAAATAGAAATATAGAAATTGATGGTTAAAGAAAATAGAAATTGATGGCTAAAGAAAATAGAAATTGATGGTTAAAGAAAATACAAATAAAAAAAATGATGGTTAAAGAAAATAGACAAATAGAAAATGATGGTTAAAGAAAATAGAAATTGATGGATAAAGAAAATAAAAATAAAGAAAATGATGGTTAGAAAAAAATAGAAATTGATGGTTGAAGAAAATAAAAATAGAAATTGATGGCTAAAAATAGAAATATAGAAAATGATGGTTAAAGAAAATTGAAATATAGAAATTGATGCTTAAAAAATAGAAATATAGAAATTGATGGCTAAAGAAAATAGAATTATAGAAATTGATGGCTAAAGAAAATAGATACAAAGAAATTGATGGCTAAAAATAGAAATATAGAAATTGATGGTTAAAGAAATTAGAAATACAAAAATTGATGTTTTAAAATTTTTTAGAAAAATAGAAATTGATGGCTAAATGCTACTCTTTCTTCATATGATTATCCAACCATAGCATCAATGATGCAAAAGCTCAGCCAATGTAACTGCAGGTTATGAGGAACCATTAGTTCACTTAAGAGTCTGTGGACATGTAGCAATTTCTAAATTGGTTACAAAAGTTTTAAAATCTGAGCAGATCAGTCTTTGAATGTTGAAAATAGCAATTGTAGTTTTTGAATTCCAGCTGATCATAATTTGATCAAGGTTTAATTTATGCTAAATTTGTGATGTATGACTGGGGCTAATAGCTCAAACATTTTATTTATTTATCTAAATTTATTTCATAAATCTTAGTCACTGAAAATATTGGAAAAGTCTATTTCTACTAGAAATAAATTGATTGGGATTTATTTATGATTAACCCTTACTCTAACAGGGGTTTGAAAAATGTGACCCAATTTTCGTAACTTTCCTTCATCTTTCCTTTCCTTCTAAAAATTCTAGATTAGCATAATTGCAAAGGAAATTTTGTAAAGAATTTAAATTTGTAACACAAATCTCTGTTTTCAACATTGACAAGAAGTTATACTTGTGCAAAGATTGGCCATTTGTTGACCAAATTTAGCCAAAAATTGCTTAATTTTGCATAATTTTGTCCAATATTTTCAAATTTGGCTTTCATTATGCAAAAGATAAATATCTTAGCTTCCATTCCAACCAAACTTGTAATGAAAGGAAGGTTGTCTAAAATGCATATGAAAAAAAAGTTATGAAAATTGGCCCCGCATTTTTCAAAGCCCTGGTAGAGTATGGGTAAATAATATCATTTGTAATTTGAGACTCGTTTAATATAAGTACAATATATATCAGCAAAAACGAGCAGGCAGACATTGATTTTATTTCGTATTATCCACCTTGTCCTCATGTTCATCTACCACTGTTATACTAACACTGACGGCGGGATTTAACAAGCATAAACCCAGTCACACAATTAATGTCAAAAAACAATTGGGCAAACATGACTCACTTTATGGTTGAAGTTCCGACGACAGCATAGGCAAAAAAGACTGGATTGTAGTCAATGTCAGAACCCCGCAAGTTAAACAACCCTACGAGAAGAAAGAGAAGAACGGAGTTGTAAGTAGTCATAAAGTTTCCCACGGTTCTAAATCAGGTGTAGGAAATCTTCCCACAAAAAATTGGACAGAAATATTTTTAATGTAGTGAATACATCTTATATGATTCGCTCTTTTGCAATTTAATGTACTTTTAATTGCACAATAACATAAGGAGACGTTTTTAGAGCAAATATTTACCACATAAATTGTTGTTTACTCAAGAAAAAAAAAAGGAATGATGATGATGATGATGATGATGATGATCATCATCATCATCGATCATGATGATGATAATGATGATGATGATGATGATGATGATGATGATGATGATGATGATCATGATGATGATGATGATGATGATGATGATGATGATGATGATGATGATGATCATCATCATCATCATCATGATCATGATCACGATCATCATGATGATCGTGATGATGATGATGATGATGATGATGATGATCATCATCATGATCATCATCATCATCATCATGATCATCATCATCATGATCATCATCATGATCATCATAATCATCATCATCATCGTGATCATCATGATCATGATCATCATGATCATCATGATCATCATCATGATCATCATCATCATGATCATCATCATGATCATCATCATCATGATCATCATGATCAATCATCACCCACCACCACCACCACCACCACCACCATCACCATCACCATCACCATCATCATCATCAATGATGATGATAAAAATAAAAATTATTATTTTTTATTTTTATAAATGAAAAAAATATTTTCTTCCCGCAATGCCTAATTTTTCTGCAATTATAACCGACGGAAACGGTAGATTTTTTCCAGCTCTAATGAAAAATAAGCCAGAAATCAGAAATATGATAATCAAATATAACTGAATGAAACATAAGGTCCAGGACTGACAGATCCTTAAGCCACAACACCATTGACCAGTCAAAACCCTACATACCCCAATCATTTCCTTCAGAAATAAAATCTTATCATTACATAAAACCATTATCATCTCTGAAAATAAGCAAATCCACATGTATACTACCAGGTGAATATTACTACGGGTCCTGGTAGTAATATTCACCTTTTCCCTTGTCGGAGTAGGACAGCTTTAAAAAGTCTAAGAAATCATTCTGTCAATATTTGCAAGTTCCCTCCCTTTCAATCCTAAAGATTTTAAATCCCCACCTCAATTAAGAAATCACCTGAAGAAGTACTTCATTGAAAACTATGATTAATTAACTTATTCTTCTCTCTTTTTGGTATGGTTGCATGTGTTTTTCACTAAGTATGGGTGGAATGGGTTCCAGGAGGGTCAGGAGGGTGGGGTGGGTTCCAGGAGGGTGGGGTGGGTTCCAGGAGGGTGGGGTGGGCAGGAGGGTGGGGTGGGTTCCAGGAGGGTCCAGGAGGGTCCAGGAGGGTGACTAGCTGTAAGTTTTTGAGGTAGGGTAGGGTGGGTGGGGCCTAATTTGACTAGGATTATCTCTACATGCACACCTATTTTTAATTATAAGTGGGAATGGGGGAGTAAATATGTGTGTATAGCTGTGTTATTAATATTTCATTTCAACATCAGTTAGATCACATGGGAGTACTCTCCATATTAAGCTCAGAAGAGTTTTTGTTAGCAATTCCATTCCAACATTTTCCTCTAAATTTTGTATGTATTTATTATGCCTTAACTATTTTATATTTATTTTTCTGCTTCATTTTTTTGTTGTTATGTATTCATATCTACACCTGTCAATGTTGTGAAGAAACAATAAATCAAATCAATAAAGCAGTTGTTTGTTTGTTTGATGAGAGTTTAACGCACCACAACAGCAAGGGTCAAATTGTGCCTGAGAGGTTAGATCATTCCAAAGGTAGGAAGGAGAGTAAACAGGGGAAGATTGAGAGAAACAGGAGAACTAAAAGCCAGAAATCTGGGATCGAGAGAGGTGTATGAGTGGAAAATTAATGTAGAGAGAGAAGGGGTGGGGAAGGAGGACTAAACATGGTTGTAGTGGGAAGCATGATGAAGGAAGGCAATGTAAATGCAAGTCTCAATATCTGACAAGCAGAAGTGAACAACAGATATATTTTGCATGAGTTTGTTCAAATTGTATTTTCACACTCTGATGGTCATCATGAAATTACTTCATAAACCAATATGAATTCAAACCAATATTGAAAAAAAAAAAAAAAAAAATATTTAAGATTATTCGCAGCTAAGGTTGCAATGAAATATTGGGGTCATGACCTAGCATCAACAATCTGTGACTGTGGTTCCCAGACGGTGCAAGACATCAAGCAACGGCCACTACTGCACGATCTATACTCTGCAGCTAACCTTACCAACAACATTGCCAAAGCCAAAAACTGTGTTAATCATTGGGTTACAGTTGTATGCAGACATGACAGAAGAAGACTGCGGACAAATAAAATCATAAAGGACCTTTTCGCATGGAAAATACAAATTCAATGCTGTTTTATCTAAAGGGATTAGTTCAGTGGTCAAGCATGTCCATCTTGTATGAAAGAGGACTTCGAAAGAAACAAAATGGTGAAGAAAGCATTCTAAAATTTTATTCCGTTACAGAGAAATTCATGTTTAAGGATTAGTTCAGTGGTCAAGCATGTCCATCTTGTATGAAAGAGGACTTCGAAAAAAACAAAATGGTGAAGAAAGCATTAAAAAATCTTATTTCGTTAAGGAGATATTTACGTTTAAAGTTTGGAATCATTTGTGTAGAAACGACTGAAATCAGACTAGTTGTGACATCACACCCTGAGATTCCTTAGCCTTTATATATTCTATCATATATATTGTCCTGCGATTTTGTGGCTTTTAGACCATCAGATATGTCAGGAAAATAGTCAAACAGAATCTTGTAAGGGTAATTATAATTTACCACCTGAAGAAAGTTAGAGGAAAACAATTCAAATATTAAAAAGTTAAATAAATTCTCTTTAAAATACATTAACAATTATTAAAAATTGTAAGGATGTGGGTGTCAACCGTCCATAATAGACTTACTACACCAGTCATTCCTACACAGATAGGACAGAGCTTTACACTTGAATATCTCCTCAACAGAATAAGATATTGAAGTAGTTTTTCACCATTTTATTTCTTTTAAAGTTCTCTTTCATATATGGTGAACTTACTTGACCACTGAACTAATCCTTTACCACAGAATGCTAGGTTAGATTTAATCTGATCTCATTGCAGTTATTGCAAATTCACATCAAGGTTTGCCAAAGTGAAGCTGCAACATTGCTTTTTACCACTAAGAAATTTTCCTTTATTTTTACAACTTTTCCAAATTATCTATGAAAGCCGAGATGAAAGACAGTCGAACACATAAGATTTTATACTCACAAGCAATTTCATCCAGCGCAGTGACAACCATGTATGATACCCCGTAAGTAATCATCTTTTGTCTCAAGTCAGAAATTTTTGTTACACATGAAGACCCTAAACCGGGAACAAAGAAAATAATCTAAAATCTACTTTGACTAGCATAGACTGTTCATCAGGGCCTTAGAGAGAATAATAATAATATAGTAATGTTAGGTGCTTATATAGAGCTTATAAGGCACAGCCTTATCAGAGCACTTTACAAAGAAAGTAAGAAACCAGCCCGTCTATACAAACCAAGATAGTCCTCAAGTTCTCAGGACTGTTTAAGTGAGACTTCGCCCAGGTGCCACCAATAATGGCGCGTTGGACCAACATGTGACCAATAACATTATTACCTTCGTCTGTCCTCCAATTGGTCAATCAGTTGGAGAATTGTGGGGTCTCAAACCAAATCCAAATTTGAGGCCCCCTAAAGAGGGTCTGAAGAATAAAAGAATTAAGTTTTGTCCCATTTGGCAGACTTACAGTCAAATTTCTCTGATATCTTTTTCTTGTTACAGTTTTTGTGGCTCTTTTGATCATTTTTGGGGACCAAGGCCTATAGCAACTTCTCCCCCTTGTCCTCTCTACGAGAGATGCTGTTTGATAAAAATTATTATGAAAAGATCAAATTGCATTTACATTTAATTACCATTAAACTTTGCTGTTGTAAACAAATAAAAACATAATTAAAATGAATTTCATACATTTTCGCAGGAAAAAAAAAACTTGAAATATAAGATTTTATTATCTGAGTTTTTAAAGCCTTGGATAATAATCACAGGAAAAAAAGACTTAACATAATATAACATAACAAAATGACAGACTAAGAAGGGTTAGTTACCCCATAAAAAGCCAGCCCAAACTAACACCACCACTGCCACAAAAGAAAGAAGAAAAAAAATCAAAGATATCCAGGGTTAGTACAGAACTTCCAATGTTGACTTTGAAATTGTGAACAGAATTATTAGCTAACCACCCACCCAGGCAAACCATTCCACCCATTAACAAATCTTTGCGAAAAGCTAAAATGCCACATATCAATCTGTGAGAACTCTTTGGTCTACTTCAAATTGTTACCATGTGTCACATGAGGATTTGCTGAAGCATGCAAGAAATAACAGGATGTCAAATCATCACTTTCAAATAAGAATTTAAAAACCTAAATCATATCGCCAACTTGAAATATGAGATTCTATTTACGTGTGTATCTAAAGCTTTGGATATAATCGCAGGAAAAGACACTTGAAATATAAGATTCTATTTACCTTAATATTTGAAGCCTTGGATCATAATCACAGGAAAACAATATTTGAAATAATAAAATTCTATTTACCTGAGTATTAATATCATAATTGCAGGAAAAAACACTTGGAATATAGATTCTATTTACCTGATTATTTAGATCATAATCCAGAAAAACACTTGAAATATAAGATTCTATTTACCTGAGTATTTGAAATATTATTATTATTATTGAAGTTATTAATATAGCGCCTCTCCCGTGGATCAAAGCGCTTTACAATAAAATTGATAATACATAGACAAACTCTTAATATACAATATCAAAAAAATAAAAAAATAATAATATTTGCAGGACATTATAAAAGCATAAAAGAATTGATGAAAAATAAAATATAAACAAAAACTATAAAAAAAAACTAGATAAATAAAACAAGAAATTAAATATTATAGGCAGCATAAAACCTAATCAGTAGGAAAAAGCTAAGTCTTAAGGGCCTTCTTAAAAGTATAAACAGTTTGAGCCTGACGGATTGCAATGGGTAGATTATTCCACAAACGTGGTCCCAGGACAGAAAAGGCGCAGTCCCCACTGACACGATTAGTTCTTGGCACCACAAGGCGAGTGACATCCTTGTTGGCGGATCTTAGACCACGCGTCCAGGTTTATAAATATGCAGCAATTCTTGAAGGTATGAAGGCGCATTTTTTTTAGTGCAGTTGTACACATGCAGTATGATCTTGAAATCGATTCTCTGCTGGATGGGCAACCGATGAAGAACACGCAAGAGGGGGGAAGCGCTTGTACGTCTATTAACACAAAAATTTATGCGCTGCACGATTTTGAAGTCTTTGCAAGCGTTGAAGGTTTTCACGTGATATGCCACCAAGCAGGAGTTGCCATAATCCAGCCGAGAAAGGACGAGAGATCGCACTGCATGAGCACAAGTATTTTGATCAATGTACTGTCTGATTCTAGAAATATTACGCAAATGAAAATTAACAGTACGACATATTGAAGAGATCTGGGAATTCATATTCATACAAGGTTCAAACATGATACCTAAATTTTAAACGGATGATGAAAGAACAATCACAGACCCACCGATCCTCAAATTAATGGACTTGATGGAATGCATTTGTTTTTTTGATGAAATGATCAAAAATTCAGTTTTGGTGTCATTAAGTCTAAGTTTGTTATGAAGCATCAAGTCTTTAACCGCCGGAATGCAATTTGACAAGCGAGCTTGGGCAGCTACCCTATCACCTGGCTTTTTATGATCGAAGCTAACATATAGCTGAGTATCATCAGCATATATATGGTAAGCAACATTGAAGAGTTTGATAATGCGGGTAACAGGCTGCGAATAGGCATTGAAGATCGGAGGACCTGCAACAGATCCTTGGGAAACACCATATTTCAAAGGATGGGCAGTAGAATAACTACCAGAGATACAAACTGAACTCTTGCGATCACTAAGATAAGATCTAAACCAGTTTAAAACACAACCTCCGATACCATACTCACACTGAAGCCTATTTATAAGAATAGTGTGGTCAATGGTATCAAAGGCTGCAGACATATCTAGAAGTACAAGTAAAACAACTCTACCCGAATCTAACTCAATTAATATATCGCTTTTTAACACGCAATAACGCAGTTTCAGTACTATGTGCGGTTTGTAGGCAGATTGAAAAACTTCAGTAAGATGTTTTGAATGAAAATGTTCATTAAACCTAGAGACTGCTGGATATTCAAGGTTCTTGCCAAGGGTGGGAAGATTGGAGACGGTCGATAATTTTTCAAAACGTTTGGATTGAGGGTGGACTTCTTAATAAAAGGAGAAATAATTGCGTTCCTAAGAATGGATGGAAAACAGCCAGAACTAAATGAATTATTTGCAAGAGACATAATTATAGGAGCTACTATGTCAACACATTCCTTCAAGAGCCAAGTGGGCAGTGGGTCAAGAGAACTTGTCTTGTTTGGGATCTTGGAAATTATATGTCAAATCTCAGCTTCATCTACAGGATGGAAATTTGCAAAGATATCAGTACTGTGCATATACTGTAAATCATCAATCATCAAATCATCGTCAGAATCAAGCAAAAATACATCATCATTACATTGTTTACCGGTATCAAAAGAAGATATATTTACATTAATACATTCAACTTCAAGTTCAGACCTTATTTTGCCACTTTCTCAGTTAAAAAAATTGGCAAAATTATTACTGAGAGTTTCATTTGAGCGGCAGATTGGTAAAGCCTTGGTGGAACTATTGAGAAGTGAGTTAACGGTACGATACATTGTCTTTGCATCAGCATTTGCCAAAACACCTTTGAAATTCTCTGTTTTGGATTTAACAATAAGTTCATTTACAACTACATTTTGCTCAAGATATTTCAAGCGATAAATAATAGTAATAGTAAATAGAATATAAGATTCTATTTACCCGAGTACTTGAAGAATAAGATTTTATTTACCAGTATTTGAAATATAAAATTCCATTTACCTGTCAGTGAGTATTTGAAATATAAGATTCTATTTACCTGAGTATTAGTATCATAATCGCAGGAAAAAACACTTGGAATATAAGATTTTATTTAACTGAGTATAAGGATCATAATCGCAGGAAAACATTTGAAATATAAGATTCTTTTAACCTGAGTATTTGAAATATTAAATTCTATTTACCCAGTACTTAAAGAATTCGATTTTAATTACCTGAGTATTTGAAATATAAGATTCTATTTACCCAGTATTTGAGATATAAGATTCCATTTACCTGTCAGTGAGTATTTGAAATATAAGATTCTTTTTACCTGAGTACTTGAAGAATAAGATTTTATTTACCTGAGTATTTGAAATATAAGATTCCATTTACCTGTCAGTGAGTATTTGAAATATAAGATTCTTTTACCTGAGTACTTGAAGAATAAGATTTTATTTACCTGAGTATTTGAAATATAAGATTCTATTTACTCTGAAAGTACTTGAAGTATAAGATTCTTTTACAAGAGTATTTAAAATATAAGATTCTATTTACCTGATTATTTAAAATATAAGATTCTAGTTATCTGAGTATTTGAAATATAAGATTCCATTTACCTGTCAGTGAGTATTTGAAATATAAGATTCTATTTACCCAAGTACTTTAAGAATAAGATTTTATTTACCTGAGTATTTGAAATATAAGATTCTATTTACCTTGGTACTTGAAGTATAAGATTCTATTTACCTGAGTATTTGAAATATAAGATTCTAGTTACCTGAGTATTTGAAATATAAGATTTCATTTACCTGTCAGTGAGTATTTGAAATATAAGATTCTATTTACCCAAGTACTAGAAGAATAAGATTTTATTTACCTGAGTATTTGAAATATAAGATTCTTATTTACCTGGGTACTTGAAGTATAAGATTCTATTTACCTGAGTATTTGAAATATAAGATTCTATTTACCTGAGTATTTGAAATATAAGATTCTATTTACCTGAGTATTTGAAATATAAGATTCTATTTACCTGAGTATTTCAAATATTAGAATCTATTCATCTGAGTATTTGGATCATAATCCCAAGAAAAAACTCTTGAAATATAAGATTGTTTTACCTGAGTATTTGATGCCTTGGATCATCAGATCATTGCTAGGCATAGCTGGTCTGTCTGCACCCCAAACAATATCAACCAGATTTTTGGGATCGGCACTAATGAATGACCAGCGAGGGATAGCGCATCCTGACAAAGTTTCCATGTTTCTACAGAAGAGAGAATAAATTCAATATATACCGTTTCTTACAAATAATAGGAATGTTAAACTTATGCACAACATGAGCTGAACTGGATTCAAATGTACCAAAAACCATGCAAAGAGCAATAAGTTCCATCACAATCGGTTGCACATTGACCACTTTACATCGTTTTGAAATCTCAGACATCAATTTGAACATTTTATGCAAATTTCAAGATGTATTATAGGGCGCCCCCAGAATTTTCATTTGCACAACCTTTGTTTGTTTGTTTTTTGATTAATGTCAATAATGTTTATTTAAAGCAGCGCAGAAAATTCTGACGGAGTTTCAAGTCTTTACCATCACCAAAATCAAATTCTAGCAGGAATAGACTTTCCCCATCATCTTCCATGACTGATATTTAGTAAAGAATTACACAAAGAGTTGTTTTCTGTTGGTGAGGGCATAAAACCAACTGATCTGCTCGCATTTCAATACTACTCCAACCAATACAGAAATGGCTACATGTCCATAGACGTTTAAAATAGTTTCATGTGAGATAATGGCCATATCCATGAATGAAAAAAATCAGAAAATTAATCCAATGTTCTCATGGATAAATAGTACCAAAGGAATAAAATTCAGCTGCCAAATATTTTTGGGTGCGGTCAAAGTAAATCAGTACAATTTTAGCAAAAGTTTCTTGCAATATAACTTTATTCCGCTAGATTTTAAAAAAATTGATGATTTTGTAAATTTGGTTTTAATAATTATAACTGAAAATATTCTTGCTGACATTTTTTGTGCTAAAAATAAAATTTCAATCCACGAATTAAAAAAAATTGATGAAACTTATTAAACGCATAGTAAACTTACTTCATTAAACTCTATAGCATTTTACCGCTACAGTAGGATTTTTCCATATTTTGTATGCTCATGCTTCCGAAGCAAAAAACAAAGGATAATAAAAAATAACCATTCTTCACAGACCCAGAAAGAGGTGTGTCAATCCTTACAGTGTTTGCTATCACTTGGCCTCAAAGGTTTCATTGTATTTTTTAACTATTGCATCAAGATTCTTCAATTGTAGAGTAAATGGAATGAAGCCAATGAAGAATTAACGTGTAATCTCATATCAACGTGTAATGCCATCTTTAACGTGTAATGCCATATTTAACGTGTAATGCCATATTTAACGTGTAATGCCATATTTATCGTGTAATGCCATATTTAACGTGTAATGCCATATTTAACGTGTAATGCCATATTTAACGTGTACCGCCATATTTAACGTGTAATGCCATATTTATCGTGTAATGCCATATCTAACCTGTAATGCCATATTTAACGTGTACTGCCATATTTAACGTGTACCGCTATATTTAATGTGTAATGCCATATTTAACGTGTAATGCCATATTTAACGTGTACTGCCATATGCTATATTAACGTGTAATGCCATATTTAACGTGTAATGCCGTATTTAATGTGTAATGCCGTATTTACCGTGTAATGCCATATTAACGAGTAATGCCATGTTTACGTGTAATGCCATATTTAACGTGTAATGCCATATTTAACGTGTACTGCCATATCTAACGTGTAATGCTATATTAATGTGTAATGCGATATTAACATGTAATGCCATATTTAACGTGTAATGCAATATTTAACGTGTACTGCCATATTTAATGTGTAATGCTATTTTGAATGTGCAATGCCATATTTAACATGTAATGCCGTATTTAACATGTAATGCCATTTAACGTGAAATGCCATATAGAAGACTGTTGAGCAAGCCGAGTAAACGGCCTCGTTACCTTTTCTGTATTTTTCAATAGTAGTCTGTGAATCTCGATCATTTTTTTCAAGTAATGGCATTTTTCTTATCTGAATTTCCAATTGGTTTTTCTCCATATTTTAGTGGTTTCACACAAAGAAATTATTTGAAGTAAAGCTGTAACTAGATTTTAGTTTACCCACACCCCCGCCCCCACAAAGACACTTTCATAATTCCAGAATGCCCATAAGCACGGGCTTCCCTTCTTCAATTTACCCCCCCAAAAAAAAAAAAAATACCTCACTAATAATTCCTGCTCACCAGAGATGTCTCACTCCACTCCCAAGCATAAGTATTGACTTAGTCTTCTGTCATACCTAAACTAATTGACAGCCAAATTCTTATAATGACTTTGGGAATTATAATTTTAGCACTCTGTAAAGTGCATACCTCCGCCCGCTTAATAATTCCAACATGCCAGAAATTTGGTAAAGTTCACCCCCATCCCTAATACAATCTATCTCAGAAATCCTAGACCCACTTAATTGTACCCCCAAATCTCTTCCTCACTTTTAATCAGTTTTTGCCATTTGCATTATAGACACTTCAGGGTTATCTACCTTCATTGTTTTCAGTTTTATTCAGGCTAGGCATTCATTTTTTGATTTCTTTTTAGGCAAGAATCACATTCCATCCTTTTCCATTCATGCCAAAAACAATGTTTTGATTTTCTTTGATACCCAACCACTAGATCTGATTTTCTCTGACTCACCCGCTGAAAACAAATAAGGATCCACGCCAACTCTGGAACCGGGATTTAATTCCTGCAGAAAAAATACAGAGACACTCATTAGAGACACAAAAAGACATTCAAGATATAATTCCAAAAACACAAACAAAAACGGGTATCAGAATGTTTTTCTGTTTTTAAAATTATTTTTCATTTTTTTCTTCCACGTTTATTGTCCTCAATTTTCAATTAAACACAAATAAACAGATGCATAACATTGCAATGATAAAAGTATGAAAACCAAGGTTGCAAAAACAAAAGGGATTTTATAAATTAAGATAAAGTTACTATTGCCTTTAATTAGATTGTAGTTTGTAATAGCAATATAGGATAGGGCCCATTTAACAATTTCTCTTAATGCATCGCCTAGAAAAGGCATCAAGTTCACCATTGTAATTTCTCTTTTTCTTAATGATAGACATTTTAGCTTCAATGTCAATAGAAAAACTATACAAAAAATGGAACATGTGAGGGGTAGAATTTGGTTTGGTTTGTTGATGTTTAACGGTCCAGCGACAGTCAGAGTCAAATGTTCCAAGAGAGTGTTAATAACCAATGATGTAAGAGTAAGGATAGTAAGGAGAATGGTTTGGTTTGTTGATGTTTAACGGTGCAGCGACAGTCAGAGTCAAATGTGCCAAGAGAGTGTTAATAACCAATGGTGTAAGAGTAAGGATAGTAAGGAGATGGAAGGTTTGTAAGGAAGATAAAGGGGAAAAGCAGAAGAAAAAAACCCTTTTGATGAAAAGAAAGGGGAATGTAAGGTTAGGTGTAGAAAGGGAGGGGAGAATTTTGTGTTGATGAATTGATATTTTCAAAAGTGAGCTGGATGGAAATATTTTCTGATGATTACCAAGATGCCAAGCCAGGATCTGAGATTAATTAGGATCACATTAATTCAAGATTATTGATAGCCTTGAACAAAATTCGTTGAAACACTTCATGAAAATATGCGGCTTTTCTATTGTAAATTATTCCCCATTTGGAAATCATAAATGCTGGAATTTTTGTATTGCTTTTTCAATTACTATGAACACTTTAACAGATTTTCATTCAGAAAATCTGTTAATTTTTACCCATTAAAAAATTCACTGGAAAAATCTGTTAAAACTAAAAAAGTACAGGTGTTCTTGCAACATCAAGAGAATTCACAGCTGTAGTATTTACTAACCCTGTGGAATCTTATAACAACTTCCTAATGAAAGCAACCTTTAAACTACAGCTGTTAAAATCTTCCACTCAGTAAGTGGTCGTAAATCTGTGTCTTGCAGTGAAAGCTGGAGAAACATCCACAGAAAGTAGTAATTGTATGACAGATTTATAACTCCATGTGCTTTTTCAGGAACAGCCCTAAATTATGTGGAGAATGTCCTACTGAAAGTGTGATTGAGTTGAAAAAACAACTTTCTGTTTGTACCGATACACATCTGCTGATATGGTCCTGGTTTTCCTCACTGCAGTAAACTTCAAGGGGAATATTCCCATTGTGTTTTTTGTAATATTCCATGGTGTTTTAAAAATTCCCATGTTTTTATGTTGCAATATTCCCCTGGTTTTTTTGCAACATTCCCCTGTTTTTTTGTCCCATGTTTTTTGTGTGTAATATTCCCATGGATTTTTGTAATATTCATGTTTGTTTTTGTAATATTCCCGTTTTTTTTTATTATTCCACTGAATTTTTGTCCCATGTTTTTTTGGGGGGTAATTTCCCCATGGATTTTTGTAATATTCCCATGGATATTTGTAATATTCTCATTGTGTTTTGTAATATTCTCATGGTTTTATGTAATATTCCCATGTTTTTTGTAATATTCCCATGTTTTTGTAATATTCCCATGTTTTTGTAATATTCCCATGTTTTTGTAATAGTCCCATGTTTTTTGTAATATTCCCATGTTTTTTTATAATATTCCTATTGTTTATTGTAATATATGTTTTGTAATATTTCCATGATTTTTTGTAATATTCCCCTGGTTTTTTGTTATATTCTCCTGGTGTTTTGTAATAGTCCCATGGTGTTTTGTAGTATTCCCTTGGTGTTTTGTAATATTCCCATTGGTTTTTGTAATAGTCCCATGGTTTTTGTAATATTCCATGTTTTTTGTAATATTGCCATGTTTTTTTGTAATATTGCCATATTTTTTGGTAATATTCCTGTTTTTTGTAATATTCCCATGTTTTTTTGGTAATATTCCCATGTTTTTTGTAATATTCCATGTTTTTTTGTGTAATAGTCCCATGGTTGTTTTTGTAATATTCCCATGGTTTATTATATTATTCCCATGTTTTTGGTAATATTCCCATGTTTTTTGTAATATTCCCATGTTTTTTTGTAATATTCCCATGGATTTTTGTAATATTCCATGGTGTTTTGTAATATTCCCATGGTGTTTTGTAATATTCCTATGGTTTTTGTAATATTCCATAGTTTTTTGTAATATTCCATGTTTTTTGTAATATTCCCATGGTTTTTTTGTAATATTCCCATGTTTTAGTTGTAATATTCCTAAATTTGTTTTTGGTAACATTCAAAGTTTTTGTGTGCCATGGTTGTTTTTGTAATATTCCCATGGTTTATTATATTATTTGGTTTATTGCAATATTCCCAAGTTTTTGTAATATTCTATGGTTTTTGTAATATTCCATAGTTTTTGGGTAATATTCCCATGGTTTTTTGTAATATTCCCATAGTTTTTTTGTAATATTTCCATAGTTTTTTGTAATATTCCCATGGCTTTTTTGTAAAATTTTATTTGGAAAAGCATACTTTTAGAGCCAATTTGGTACAAAAATCAGGTTGATATCATATTCCGTTCAGGAAATATGGATTTTTAAAGACTTCCCAATTGCAATTTAAGTTTTTGTACAGTATGATGAATTCGTGTTTGATGATGTCATAAAGGCAATTCCATTGCAATTGTTTATGTATTTCTTTGAACGTTTTTTGGTTGTTTTGTATGATTAGAAACAATTTTCCAAATATCAATGAAGTAGGGTACATTTGGCATTGTATATAAATACCTAACTTTCATCAATTATATATTTATTTTTCTAGCAGGTTTTACTAATAAAAAAGGATAAGATTTTAATGTAATATGTAAACATTGTGGGAGAATGTGTTACTGTGATGTCATACTGAGCCTTTCCTATTCGTTTATTGACATTTTTTGTGAACCTTAAAATTTAAATATTTCCTGGTAGGAATAAATATCAACATGATTTTTGTACTAAATTGTTTCCAAAATTGTTCTCTTTCTAATGATCATTTATTACACCCACAAAAAGTCTGTATTCATTCTCCACATTTTATTCGGAAGTACATACATCATATTTCTGAATAACTATTTCGGTCAGAGATGTTCAGATTAAAAAAAGAAAAGCTGATTTCCTGCATTTTGTTTTAGCTCTCTAGTTCAAGTAATACTATACTAGGCCTATACTCAGACCTGCCAACCTTTAGGATCACCAAACTGTATTCTGGAACTACAAAAGTTGTATTTTTGATAAAAAAAACTGTACTCTTTAAACAAAATGTACAAAACAAAGATTTAGTGGCTGATAAAAAATTACCACTGTACTTTCAGTTTCTCTTATTGTACGAATCTGAATCTAAGCGGTTAAGTCGGCAAAATCAATCCTTTAAGAGGACATGAACGCCAACCGAGCGTAAAAAGCATGAGTACAAAAAAAAAATAAAAAAATATATAAAAATAAATAAATCGTATTCTGGTCTCAAAAAAAGTACAATGGTATTCTCAACATTTTCCCGTATTAAATACGGCAAAATCGTACTAGTTGGCAGGTCTGTATACTATATTTACAACCTGGAATAACAACCCATTTATGCAATTCTTTGCTTTTCAAGAGTTCACTAAAAAGCATCTTTATCCTACAAATTACTATTTGGGACCATGGCAAAAGCAATATAACAGGACATTATTAATTCTTGTTTAACTCAACTTTGAAATAAAATAATAAGAAGCATAAAATAAAAATAATATTACATGTATTCAACCTGGGTATTATCATCTCCATAATTGATGAAAACACATAAACACATTTTTTCTTATAAAATATGTATTTACACATGAAGTATGAATTCTACACATGAAGTATGTAATTCTACACATGAAGTATATATTTACACATGAAGTATGTATTCTACACATGAAGTATGTATTCTACACATAAAGTATGTATTCTACACATGAAGCATGTATTCTACACATGAGGTATGTATTCTATACATGAGGTATGTATTCTACACATGAAGTATGTATTCTACACATGAAGTATGTATTCTACACATGAAGTATGTATTCTGCACATGATGTATTCTACACATAAAGTATGTATTCTACACATGAAGTATGTATTCTACACATGAAGTATGTATTCTACACATGAAGTATGAATTCTACACATGAAGCATGTATTCTACACATAAAGCATCTATTCTACATATGAAGTACATATTCTACACATGAAGTATATATTCTACACATGATGTACATATTCTACACATGAAGTATATATTCTACACATGAGTATGTATTCTACACATAAAGTATGTATTCTACACATAAAGTATGTATTCTACACATAAAGTATGTATTCTACACATGAAGTATGTATTCTACACATAAAGTATGTATTCTACACATGAAGTATGTATTCTACACATGAAGTATGTATTCTACACATGAAATATGTATCCTACACATGAAGTATGTATTCTACACATGAAGTATGTATTCTACACATGAAGTATGTATTCTACACATGAAGTATGTATTCTATATATGAAGTATGTATTCTACACATAAAGTATGTATTCTACACATGAAGTATGTATTCTACACATGAAGTATGTATTCTACACATGAAGTATGTGTTCTACACATGAAGTATGTACTCTGCACATGAAGTATGTATTCTACACATAAAGTATGTATTCTACACATGAAGTATGTATTCTACACATGAAGTATGTATTCTACACATGAAGTATGTATTCTACACATTTAGCAGAAGGCAGCAGGTCCTCTTTAGCAAGAAGACAGCAGGTCCCATTTAGCACGAAGACAGTGGGTCCCATTTAGCACGAAGACACTGGGTCCCATTTATCAAGAAGGCAGCAGGTCCCATTTAGCAAGAAGGAAGCAGGTCCCATTTTTAAAAGTCTTTGGTATGACTCAGCCGCTATTTGATCCCATGACCTTCTGACTACAAAGCGGGTGCTTTACCAATTGAGCTAAAAAAAAGTGGGTGCTCTACCAATTGAGCTAGCCAGCCGGTTAATATTGATGCATGGTGCAAGAACAACAGTTAATATTCTATTTTCCATTTATCTTTTTTAACTTCAGTAAAACAACAGATTTTCAGACCAAAAATAAAATATTAAGTACGAAATGATAACTATTTTGCTCCGGATGTGAAGTATTTTCTTACCTTTGCTAACCAGTCTTCTTGTGAAAGGATACCTGGCAACCCTGTAGCATAATATGAAATACAAATCATATCATTGTCTATCACAGTATAATCAATAAAACATGCAGTACAATGCAGTGTTTTATTGCTCAGTATAAAAGTTCTCCTTAAATTGGAAACTGCCTTTAGCAATACTCATTTTCATTTTGATGACACATATCACTGAAACGCCAAATGTTACTACAATCATTTCAAATCAATATACAAAAAAAATGCTGGAAAAAACAGTTCCAGTTATCGCAGGAAAATTGGGAGGGAATTTGTGGGAAGAAGACAAGAAAACTTTTGGTATTACAATGCAGCAATCAGTGATCAAGACATGCTAAGTTCTATTGGATAAAAATTATAATATAGTTCTATTGTAATTCTCAGCTATAACTGCAGGTTTAATTACTAGAAAATTGTATGAAACTTTCAAAATATTGCTCTTTGCTTATAAATCTCTAAATGGCGGGAAGAACTTACCAAAAAAAGAGCATAAAAACCAAACAAAATCATACAATTTTTTATGTTTTTTTAAAGGTATATAGACAGGTAGCAACCACTATGCATAAATTGGAAAGCCGCGCTGTAGAAGTTGTGAATAATGATAATAATAATAATAAAAGTTTATAAACACTCTCCACAAACATACTTTTTTGACACTCCCTACTCCAAATTTCATTTTAACATGGATTTAGTTATCTATCAAGATACCATGGCTTAGTAAAATTTTGTTCACAAAAAACAAAACAAAACCGAGAGAGATGTTGTGTAATATTCATTCGTCCTTTTCTTTAACAAATAAAAAGCATAATAACCAAACAAAATCATACCACTTTTTTTTTTTTCAAGGTATATGGACAGGTAGCAACCACTTTGCATAAATTGGAAATGCCCTTCATAAACACTCACCACAAACAATTTCTTACAAAATCGATCCTAAAATATTTTAGGTCTCCAAACGTATGTTCATTACGTATTGGTTTTTTTGTGATGTAAGGATAGGATAGTACAACACTAGCGTTATGTGAAAGTTACAGTGTACCATACAGTAATACTTACAGCCTAACGTAACAAGTGGAGTTCGCCAATCATAAAGAAACAATGGATCGGAACTTGAGTCGATATTTCCTCTTTATCCACAAAAAAATTAAGCGATATTCTGATTCAATAGAATTGATATTTTGAAGTAGCCTAGGTCAGTGTGACACAGTGACACAGTGGAAGTTATGCATTGTAGGCCATGCTGTGTTCTTTTTCTTATTTCACACACCATTTTTTAATGTGGAAGTGCAGCCAATTCTTGGGGCTTAATTTTTTGTTCACTTTTTCGCGAATATCTCAGAAACGAGTGGAAATTTTTGATAGGTCTATGTTAATGAAATGTTCAGGATATTTAAAGGAAAATATTTATGGCAAAATCGCTATCTGTCCATATAACTTTAATAAAGATTTTTGAGTGTGGTAAATATATGCTCTAAAAACTTTGCCCATGTATCATGCGATGAAAAGTACATTAAACTATAAAAGAATGAAGTATATAAAGATGTATTCACTACGTTAATATTATTTCTGTCAGGAAGATTTTTGACACCTTTATTCAGAACCATAAGTATCGCTAGTAGCAAAATTCTTGTTACAATTAATATCTTTATTTTTATTAATATTAAATATTAATATTAAATATTAAATATTAATATTAAATTAATAATAAATATTAATATTAAATATTAATATTAAATATTAATAATATTAATATTAATATTAAATATTAAAATTGATATTAAATATTAATAATAAATATTAATATTAAATATTAAATATTAAATATTAAATATTAATATTAAATATTAATATTAAATATTAATATTAATATTAATATTAAGTATTAATATTAAATATTAATATCAAATATTAATCTGGACTTCATACATCCTATTTATTTAATTACTTCCTGAGTAAGTTCTGTACCTAGTAGATTTTGTTACCTTATTATCATTATTCCTCTTGTCTGGTCTCAGGAAGCGCCACACCACTCAAGTTTCACCCATGCATGATCGGCACATGTTAATCAAATGCTGACCTATGATTGGTCCAGCCACCTTTGGGTTGCACGAGGTTAGGGATGAAGAAACTGACTAGAGAGTACGGGTGTTGGACTTTAAACTATCGAAATTACCACTAGAGATTACTTGTGAACATTAAAATAAACTAAAGTATCTGAATCAAGCTTGTTTTTGAACTATTTATCATGTTACCTTGAGTTTTAACAATATAACCGTGATGATCTTTTTATTCTGTTTATGACTTATTGCACTTCAAATATTTCCTCAGTGTGTTGCAAAGAGACCTTGCTGTGTGTGTAATGTGTGATGTCAGAAGTGTAGATCCAAGATGATTTTGATTTTCTATAAAATGTATTTTCCTTTCATTTAGAGTGCAAGGTACATGTCAGATGGGCATAGCATGTTCTTGTACAGTGCATGTTATACCCATACCATATATCTCAAAAAGTAATCAAAAGATGCTTCCAATGATTTAGAAAGAAGCAATTAATTTTCCAAGAAATACATAGACAGTGTCTTGGATCTCTGACATTATGACATCACATTAGGAACATTCTTTTAATATATATTTTTTTAAATGTATTTATTATTTTTCTCTGTATACTATACATACAAAATGTTATGCACTGGATGATCACTAGATGATTGGAGCTCTTTTCAGGCCTGAGAAACTGCTGCTACATGCTAAGTTTCCTGACATTTGCTTTTGCTGTGAATTTGCAAATTAAACTAAAGAAGTCTTGATAACATTATTTTTTTAAATGTGGAGGTGGGTTGATTCCCCCTCCTTTTCCTCCTGCTTCTTCAATTTCTAATAGTTATGCCACTATGTGAGACATGTGGCATAGTAAGATAGCGGCATAGTAACATATTAGGGGCCACATTTGTTTTTTGTCCCAACAAACCTATACAAATGTATATGAGCCTAATATGACCAAACACTATTTAGTGGGGGTGTGGGAGGTGGGGAGGGGTGGTAAGGGTGGTACAATAAATTTTGTAACATTATTGGTAATTTTGGGGAAGAAATTGGCTACAATTCCATAAAATCAAATAACATTTTCCAAAAATGAAGCAAATTTCTCGAAAGATTGAAGCACATTTTATGAAAATGAAGAAAATTTTACAAATATGATCCCTTTGGAATAAGAAAAGATGTGAATGGAATTTTACTCTTCAAAATCATTTTGTCTGACCTTCATTATTGGGGGCCATAATGGTAACTTGCCCCCCCCCCCCTTCCACCCTGTCTCCCCAGATCCTATGCCTCTTATGTGAGGCATTATATGGACAGCCCTGCTAAATAAATACTAAGAGTATGGGTTTCATGTACATCATACCTTGCTTCATTAGGATCCAGTTGCTGTCCATCTGCTGGGCAGCCTGCAGAAAGTACCGGCCATCAGTCCAGAGACGGGCATCATTGTTGGTGATGATGGCAGTACCTGCATACAAAGGAATTAGTCAAAGGAGAAAATGAAACCATAGGTTAGACCAATTAAGATCAAATTGTTGATACTGTAACGTTGCTTAAATCTAAGGCTGCTGATGACTCAATCAAGAATGAAAACCTAAGACACAGCTGTTTACAGTTACTGCAGATATGAATTGATGCTGTTGAGATGTTGGCCGGTCAAGGAGTTGTGGACAAATACTCAATTTCTCACACGACGAGTGAACACACAATTACAATGACGGATTCGTCGCATGCGTATTCGGTTATGATAGTAACAATGCTATCACAAAACGCTTAATACGACCCGGAAGAGAAGACAGGTGCGATGCATGGACAGATATAACATGGACAACCAAGTCAATGTCCACTGCCTTTGATAACCAGTTGTGGGTGCACTGGCCTGTCTACCCAACCCAGGCTTGAATCAAGGGCCTTGTGGTCTGTAGACATGTACAGTATGATAACTGCTACACCACAATTTCTCAGTAAAACATCTGTCTTATAAAGCATTTTTAAACCACGTCAGAACTCACTTCCTAAGAAATATAAAATTTAACTTTAAAACAAAAAATACCAATTCAACAATGATTGACACCAGCTTGTGTGCTTGACCGCCCCAGTATCCCGGACATTTAAAACAACTTTAAGGCAATACATGAAAAACCTAAGGACATTCCCATCCACTATGAACACTTTAACGGCAGTGAAATCTGTTACAATTTTCTGCAAAATTCACTCCCATGAAAAAAATATGTACTTTTTTATCTTCTATTTCCTCTGAAATTCACTGCTGTTAAATTCTCTCCAAACACCCAGAGGAATAATAAATGTATTCTTGGGCTGTCACTCTTCCATAAAAGATACACAGCTGGGCATTGCAGAGAATATATCTATGACTCTTGGGTTGGAAAGGTCAAGCTGTACTACTGTTTTGTTACCAAGGAAGTGATAAGAATTAGGAAAATCTCCACATAATTTAGAGCTGTTCCTGAAAAAGCACATGGAGCTATAAATCTGTCAAACAATTACTACTTTCTGTGGATGTTTCTTCAGCTTTCACTGCAAGACGCAGATTTACAACCACTTCCTAAATGGAAGATTTTAACAGTGGTAGTTTGACGGTCGCTTTCACAGTGTTAGTAAATACTACAGCCGTGAACTCTCTGGATGTTGCAAGAATAGCTGTACGTTTTTAGTTTTAACAGATTTTTCCAGCAAATTTTTTAACAGTGGTGAAAATTAACAGATTTTCGGAACGAATATCTGTGAAAGTGTAAATAGTGATCGCAGATACCCCATATCAATTGAAATGGCTGTAGGATACTCTACTTAAAACTTTCTCAGGGATTTGTTTACACTTAGAATTCATCAATATAACCACTTTTAACAAAATACATAAAATCAATCTCTTTGGAAAGTTCCTCGGGAGTAATCTAACTAAGAGTTGACTTCCTCTACAATACCTAGGCCATAACCAATATATACAGTACATGAAAGAGCACAACACCCGGAACAAAATGAAGGAGAAAGCAGACCCCTAGCTTTGCTGTTTCACAGGGATGGCCCACCCCAGGCCTCCATGGGCCCGCCCTGCCCCTTATGATTTTTTTTTTTTTTAAAGATTAAATTATTATTTTTACCTTAATAATCTTAATTAGCCTCATAAATGAAATACCTTATATGGATACAGAACACAGAATAATAGCTTAGTAAGCAATTGTCCTGTTTGGCGAATGACTGGTCCTTATCAGTCAGAATACTCATTCTGAGATGTAAGACAGTAACAATTCCAAAGCTTCTTCACCAGGGGATTGAGCCTTAAGGGGGCCCCTGACCTCCATGCCGAAAAGACGCAGTGCTTCGCACGCGCATTAATGTGCCACTCAACAAGTCTAGCACTCTGCCCCTTTTTAAATCAAGCTAGAGGTCTGGAAAGTACTCCCAACTATCTAATTAAATGCTTAGGAGATATTAAATTTTAAAAATATTTTTCATAGCAATCAAATATTTGACTCCAATATGACGGGTTCGGAATTTGCTCCAAATGAAGCAATATCAAACACAGTTTTTCTTTACTTTGATGAAGATTTTTACATAAAAGTTCATTAAGAAAAGTTGCCTGTGATATATCTTCCTCGAATACATTTCTGAATTCAGCTACTGTATGTTTAGCTAAATGTGCAAAAAGTTAAAACTTGACTGGCTCTGCAGTCTTATAGGCAGGGTTCAAAATTAGCACACTTTAACCATTAGCCCGTCGGGCTAGCTTGACTCCTTTTCTACTAGCCCGAATGGGCTGCTGACTTGCCCGAGAAAACGTATGTCAAAAAGCTTAAAAACCTTGGTCCCTACAGAGAAAAGATGGAAGTAAACAATGCTTTTCTTTCAACTCACATTGACTGTGTGTGCGTGTATTGTGTGCGGTAGTAGTAGTGACAACGTAACGGTAAATAAGTATAATCTTTCGTAAAGTTTTTCATTAATTATGGCTTTTCAACCTTATCGAAGTGGACAATTATGCATTTTGGCTTGTGTAAGTGATGTGTAATAATGTATTTTTGAAAAGTCTAAGGTATATATTTTGTTCTGGTTACTTGCCCGGCGGGCTCGGAAAGATCAGTTTCAGCTAGCCCGGACGTAAGTTCTACTTGCCCCGGGCTAGCGGGCCTATGTTAATTTCGGGCGCTGCTTATAGGTAGGGTGTATAATCTTGATAGAAAAAAGGAAACACTGCCTCAACTGTTTTAAATTATAAAATTCAATTTTTGACACAAAAATGTAACAATTTTTTTTTTTCATGTACATGTAAATGTTTGTTTGTTTGATGAGGGCTTAACGGCACCACGACAACGAGGGTCAAATTGTGCCTGAAAGGTTAGATCATTCTAGAGGTAGAATGGAAAGAAAACAGGGGAAGATTGGGAGAAACACGAGAACTAAAAGTCAGAAAGCTGGGATCGAGAGAGGAGGTGCATGGGTGAATAAACATAAAAACTAAATTTATGAAATCTTAAAAAATCTGTAAAAATTTTGAATTAAATTGTATTTACAAGAAACACTTTTGCCAAAGTTGTATCACCATGCTAGGATTTCACCAATTTTACTAACCTGCTGATCCTGTGAATCCAGTTACAAATGCCCTTCTCTGATCACAGCTTGCGATGTATTCATTCTGAAAAAGAAATAATAAATACTGCTATTGTATGGGCATGTGATATCATGATACCTGATTTAAATATGCAAATTTATGCAAATGAAGGAATCTAATTATGCTTCTATCTATTGCGTTTCTTATGTTGAATGTGTACATAGCGAGCTTGTTTTAAGAAATAAAGTCAGTGTAAGATTGGAAATAGTACTGTTTGGTTTATTTTCTAATACTGCTTGATTGTGGCAACAAAGATGGCACAAATTTTACAACCTCCTGCATTTTTACAAGAGCCTGGTGAACCCAATATTTCCCCCTCTGTCGTTGCCGGAGATGCCAACATGGCTGGGTATCCAGAAGAAAAAAAAACTTTTCCTCCAGGGTGGGGGGGGGGGGGAGGGGGGCAAACGAGTTTACGGAGGAGGTGGGACATGGGGTTATCCCACTAAAGAGTAAAGAAGTACGGACAGACTTGGTGTCTGACAAGATGGCAAAGTGGCGGAGCGGGGAGTACTCACTATAGTTGAGGGCAAGTAGTATGGCCTTTGCCTCAGCCGAGAAGATGGACGAGTAGTTGGGAAGCCTGCTACTGAGGGTGATGTCTTGGATGATGGCAGCAGCAGCTATCTTGTTGCCTTCCTTAGAGCCATCAGTATAGATGGAGGTATAGTTTGAGAGTTGGTTTTGATTGGTTGTGGAGGTTGATGAAGAGGTTGGGGTGAGTTTTGTAATGAGTGGAGAGACCCAGGTAGATGGAAGGGAGGGGGTAGCCCAGGGAGGAAAAGTGGGCCAGGAGAAGGTGCTAAGAGTGGCAGGATTAATACCGAGGTAGAGGAGGTCTAGTTCGATGCCTTAGCTGAAGGGTGGGGATAGGGTTTTGGTCCTATCAAAGAGGGTGGAGAAATTGGAATACCTAATGAAGTTGTAAACACGGTTCTGTGTGTTGGTGAGGGCTCTAAAATCATAGGAGAGGCTAAGCTTTCTACACTTCAGCTGAAAGGAGGCTTCGTTGGTTTCAACGTGAAGGCTAGTGATGGGGAAGGTCCTGCAGGCACCCAGACAAAACCTGAGGGCTTTATTTTGGATGGTGTTGGTGTGGTTGAGGTAAGAGTTGTGAGCGGCACAGTAGAAAATATTGCCGTAGTCAAGCTCGACACGAATGGTGAGCCTGAAGATTTTGAGGAGCATGGGCGTTCGCACCCCGAGTGTTGTTGGAGAGGAGGCGGAGATGGTTGAGGGAGCTGTTGCATTTCTGTTTCAGGTTGGTGATGTGTTGCTTGTAGGAGAGCTTGGGGCCTAGGCTTAAACCCAGGAACTTAGTGTGGTAAACTTTAGGGATGCGATTGCCATTGAGCACGAGGTTAGCATTGGGATGGAGGTTGTTGAAATGAAAATGCAGACTGTCTTGTCTTTGGAGAAATTAAAACCATTATTGTTGCACCAGTCTTGCAGCCGGTTGAGGCAGAGTTGGAGCCTAATTTCGGCAAGAGGAAAGCTAGGGGAGGAGTAGATGGTGAAGTCATCCACGTAGAGGGCACGTTTGATGTTGGGGCCAAGGTTGTCCACAATGCCATTAATGCTCAGGCTGAAGAGAGTGGGAGAGAGGATGCTGTCTTGGGGGGCGCCTTCTTCTTGGGGTAGGGGTTGGAGAGGGTGTGGCCAATACGAACTTGGAACTGCCTGGGTGAGAGGAAGTTTTGAATAAAGGTGAGGAGGTGGCCTCTGAGGCCGATGGTGTGAAGTTTGCGGATAATGCAATATTTCCTAGTAGTGTCAAAAGCTTTCTCGTGGTCTAAAAAAATGGCAATGAGGTCTTCCTTTTTTTGCAAAGGATTCCCAGATATTAGTGTTGAGCGTAATTAAGTGGTCTAGGGTATTGCGATGCTATGGTGAAGGAAGAGGATTCTGTTGGTCACAAGGAACCAGTTTAGTTTCTGGTTAATGATTCTTTCCATAATTTTACAGAGACAGCAGTTGAGGGCAATGGGGTGGTAGCTAGAGGGAGCAGTAGCTGGATGGTCGGTACTTTCCGTCTCTAGTTGTTCCAAGTGTTGGTTTCACTGTCCTTGATTGTGCGCCTGGCTTTGGCATAGCTGATGTGAAAGAGGTTGAAGTTGTGGGTGGTCGGGTTAGTTTTGAAGTTTCTGAGGGCCATTTTTCTGTTCTTGATGGCTGTTTTGCAGACATCAGTGAACCAGGGGTTGGTGGATAGGGGGTTTGGAAGTTTTTGGAATGGAGCAGGTGGCGATGTTGATAAGGATGTTACTGAAGTTTGACATGGGATCCTCACCCCCAAGGAGATGGGAGGGGGTGGGGAGAGAGGTGAAAGTTGCAGTGTTTCAAAAGGGGGCCAGTTGGCCTTATTGAGGTTCCAATTGGGGAGGGGGGGGGGTGGTCTGTGGGGGTTTGAAGGTTGGAGTGAATAAGAAGAGGGTAATGGTCACTACCACAGAGATCAGCAGTGACCTTCCAGCTAAAATCAAGGAGGTTAGGGGAACAGATAGACAGGTCAATTTAGGTGAGGGAGCCTGTGGCGGGGTGAAGGTAAGTCAGAGAGTAAGTGTTGAACAAGGAGAGGCTGTGCTGTTGAAGAGTGTTTTCAACAAGATTGCCTCTAGGGGTGATGGTATAGGAGCCCCACAGGGGGTTGTGGGCATTGGAAGTTACCAAGAAGGATGAAGGGGGAGGGGAGCTGAGAGATAAGGTTATAAAGGCTGATTGGCTGAAGATTGGCATTAGGGGGGAGGAAGATAGATATTGCAAAGAGTGAAGGTTTTGTGGAGAAAGATAGACATACAGATGGCCTGAAGGTTGGTGTTTACATGAGCAGGGCTGTGTGGGATATCGTGTCTAACGAGAATGGAGACGCCCCCACAGGCCCTGTTGGCATTCAATTGATGTTAAGGTAGCAAGCCAAATTGTTGAGGGAATAATGGCCAGTGGTTTTCAAGAAAGTTTCTTGTAGGCAGAAGACGACCAGGTTGAAGATGGTGACCAGTAGGTCAATTTCTTCTGAAGTGGCCTTAAGGCTCCTGATGTTCCATTGTATAATGTTGTGGGTGTTATTGTAATTGTTTGTGTTGTACACCATAAGGAGACAGGGGATTATCTGGAGGAAGATCTGTTGGGTCTGAGTTGGCTTGTTTTTCCCTTTGGATCTGTCCATTTCTTTGGGAGCGCTTGTTTTTTAAAGTTGGACGAGAAGTATGTTCGGTGTGTTCAGTAATCGAACAACCCATGTTCTTTTCAGTGTCATATGTGTGGGTTTGGATGGTGCGCTGTTTGTTTGTTTAGTTTGGTGTTCATTGGCCAGATTGCCTTGGTGTTCATTGGCCAGATTGCCTTGAGTTTCATGGCATTAGAGGTGTTGGGGTAGGGGACGATGGGGGTTTTAGAAAAGGAAGAGAGGTTGGGGAGAGAAGTGGTGGTGGAGGTGGTTTGGGTAATGGGTGTGGTTGGGTTGTTGGCAATGGTGATGGGCTTAGGAATGGGTAAGAAGAGCCAGGTGAGGTCGATTTGAGCATGTGAGTTAGTTTTAGTTGTGTTAAGGAAGGGAGGGGGAATGGTGTTTGAGGAGACCGCTGGAGTAGGATGGTTTGGTGCGGAGGGAAGCGAGGAATCGCTTCCTGACCTCCGGTGATGTTGCGATTAAGGGTCTTCAGTTTGGTTATCTGTATTTCCTGAAGCCAGGTGGGGTAGTCTTTTGAGAAGGAGGGATGGTTGGCTGGGTAAGTACCGTTGCAATTAGTGCAGAGTGGGGTGTTGGTGCAGGGAGGCGCTGTCATGGTCCGGGGCTCTAGTTGCCACAGCGCGCTTGGCTACGGCAGACGTTTTTCCCATGGCCATACCTCTGGCACTTATGACAACTGCGGGGGTTGGGAATGTAAGGGCGAATTGAGATTCTCAGGTAGCCGGCAGTGATGTGGGAGGGGAGAATTGGTGCGGCAAAAGTCAGGAAGATGGTATTGGTGGGTGTATCAGAACCGTCTCTCTTGAGGACGAGATGACCGGCTTCAGTAATGTGTTGGCTGGCAAGCTCCTCGAGGTCTTCGATAGTCAAGTAGGCAAGGTCTCTGGTTCTGATGACGCCTTTGCTGGAGTTCAGGGAATGGTGGGAGGTGACTGTAACGTTGATACCAGTATTAGCTAGGGTTTTGATGGTGAGGAGGGTGGTTGCTATCACCGGATCTGAGGATAGAAACCTTGGGGAGGGTACCGACAAGGCCGTGGCGTGGAGCGCTTTGTGTATGAGGAAAGGGGAAACTCTCTTGAAACTGTCTGGTTTATTAGAGACCTGAATAATTACAATTTGGGGGACAGGGACTGAAGAATGGTCAATAAAGGTAGCAGGTGGGTCACGGGGAGAAGAGGGACGGTCAAAGCAGAATCGTTTCATCAAGATGGAAAAAACAAAAAACAAGGGCCGAGAGACCCAAAGCAAGTAGAAAAAATAGCACTTAGTAGATTTTTGTTGTCTTAAAATGGTCCTGCCATGCCTTCTAAAAAAATTGAGATTTCACCAGATATAGGTTTTTCATAACCCTAAATTTAATAATCTAACAAGAAATCTTGGTTTGAACTTCTAAGTCCATTTTCATGATGAAAGAACTTAGAAATTTATCATTTATTACTTGCTCCGAAAAAACATTGAAAGGGATTTGTGATATCATAACAGTTTCCTACGTCATTTCAGGGACTGCTGTTCGTAAACAATGCATCACACACATACTGTACTAACCACGTACAAATAGCATCTGATTACAAAAGTTTTTTCGGGTTGTTCAGATCTTAATTTGTCATTTTCAACTTCAAGCTATGATAAAAATGATTTGGAAATAAATGAAGAACATTCTCATAATGAAGGGATGTCATTCCTTTTGAATTTGAACTGCTTGTAGACGAGAAAGAAGGATCAGGCTTAAAACCCTTACACGGTCCTACAGTACAAAGCCTGCATAGTCGGCATGAAATTCTTACTGTTTCACAAATAATATTTTGTTAAACATAATCAAATTAAAGTGTTTGCAACAACATCTACTGTAACTTTACTTTTACGTCTAATGGAAATATAAAGTTTAATTGATCAATGTTCATTATCTGTCGCTTGACATTTAGTCCACAGGCCTAGAAGGACTATATAGATCATTCACGCAATTCCGTTTGCGTTTTTGTGTTTGAAGAAATACAAATTTTGTTAGTTCATTTTTTAAGTTGATGGACAATTCAGTTCTAATTTATTGATTTTTCTTCCTTTAGTCATATTCCAAACTATATATAAAATAAATCATACAAACTTTCAACTGATTAAGTAGCCCAGTCGGTTACCGCTTCGTCTTTTGAGTGAGAGGTTACGAGTTTGAATCTCACTGAGTCTTATTTTTATTATTTTTCTTCCTTTGCTTCTCTCATTTGAATTTGTATTACTCGCGGAACAGTAAAATATTATGTCAGAGACGTGCGGTCAAGCTACGGTTTAAATTAAACAGAACAGGGGTAACAATCTGGTGTGAACTGAATATGACACTGTACCCGTTAAGCCCCGAAAACTTGGTGCATGTTAAGTGCACGAAAAAACGTCCTGAGTCATCTCGTTTTGTTGCCCTTTGCCAATAATAAATGACTTTTAGTTTGAGAATTTACATTACTGCATCCTCCAACTACACAAAGCTGCGGCATTTTGTTTAAAATTTGCTTGGAAAATGTAATATTTTAGAAGAACAAACAGGAATGCTATCAATATTAGTTGTGAAATTCCTATGGCAGCCACACATTATACATAACATCAATGCATTTACACACAGTCGTTCCCAAAATGACATCATTGCTTACTGAACCTTATTCTGGGTTTTTACTTGAAGGTGATGAAAAACGCATTTTTTTCCCTTCGATTTTCTCACAACCGATAGGGTTTTGTGCACAAAATGTTATATTTTTGCAAATCAAATAATCCTAATAACATAATTAATGTAAGATCTGACCCCCATGGCAGGACCTCTTTAACAAACATACACAAAACTTGATATAAGAAAAACGGTTGTTTCTGCCATAAACACAGTGCATAGCAAAAAAGTAGCTATACAGTGGGTTATTACACTTTTCATACATAAAGGTGAAGGTGTGTTGAACGTTAGGTTACCAAATTTGGGCCCATGGTCAATGGGGCAAAATTTGCTCCAAGCTTGCTATCTTACCACATTATGTACCTTTCTTGCTTTAATTCTTATACGTAGTTCTTTGAAGTAGTTATAGTGCTCAAGAAGACAAAATTAGAAGACCCTTTATGCTTGTTTTGGCGAGAGAAAAAAATTCCCAGTCGGACCTTTGAAGTTTCTGTCACTCGTAATTGTTTATGTTCGACGTCATTTATAGTATGGTTGTCGTACTGCTGACTGGCTAAATTCGTAGTGGAAGAAATTAACCTATTTGAGGATACCACTATGCCCAGTCGTTATGGGAAAAAGAAACTGTTATTTCTCAAGTCCTGGAACATGATACCACTGAGACTGCATGCCCAGTCGCAGTGAAAAAAATAAACCTGTTTCTGGATACCACTGGAGCTGGATGCTTGATGCCCAGTCGCAGTGAAAGAAATACACCTATTTCTGGGTACCACTGAGACTGGATGCCCAGTCGCCGTCTGGAGTTATGTAGTGACCTGCATGTAGCAATCAGGGGTAATCTATTGTTAAGCCTAATTTAAAGTTGAATATATCTAAGGCAAAAAATCTGGTCTTTCATCTCTGAAACGGGTTAAAGTGAAAGAAATCACGGCGAAACGATGGTAAATGATTCCGGCAAAACTAGCGGCAACGCACGGTTTTTTATGGCGGAAACAACCGTTTTTCTATGGCGGAAACGCACGTCTCCCTATAACAGTATCCCTGATAATAGTGCGCATAACAATTTAGGCCTAGTTAGCTAGAAATCGTCAAATTTTGAGTCTTTCTTACAGCCTTGCATAATTTCTGCCTGTGGACAATAAAATTCAAATATTTTTCGCGAAATTGGTAGTCAAAAAATCCTTTGTAAAATTAACCCGACGTGAACTAGTTTTTACCTGATGAGCATCTCCAGAAGGGATAATATAAGCTTGCAGAGGTTGACCACCGATAATATCGCGCTGTTTCATGACCTGACGCAGCTTTCGCAGAATCTCTGTTGTATTTTTCGCTGTCATGATAATCTTGAATTTCGAAAACTAGCACTGCAGTATTACGTACACCGCACTGTGTTACCAAATCACGCGGAGGTCAACAAGCTTCATGCTTTGCTGACGCCCTACCTAGCTACAGACTCTCTGTGAAGAGTTTCTAAGAAAAAGCTTATTCATGGCGGGAAACGCACGGTTTATATGGCAAAAACAAACGTTTTTCTGATATCAAATTTGTGTTTGTTTGTTAAGACAAAAAAAAAGTCTACAAAGTACAAGAAATATTAACAATCAATACTGACTTTCACTTGTTCTGCTTTAGTCGGAAACTAATAGGCCTATTAGATAAAAACATATTGATTATTTCTCTTTTCAGCATTGTTGAATGACCTATAAACAGGGCTGGTATATAGGTACAATAATAATTGTATTGATTTTTACATCAACTGCCCAACTGCGAAATTCATGAGAACAAGTCTGCATTTCAATTTAATCAATCTAATTTTTAATTCTCAAAGATTATGAATATTTTTTATATTTTGTTATACAATTGTTGCCCTCTATAGTCCCCCTTCCTTCCCGTAGAAGCAAACGAGGAGTTAGTTCCTGGTCTAACACTATCTATAAATCACGTTTGATAAAAGCTTGATAATACCATTTATTATTGAAGATAATTACAAACTTTAATATGTGATTTCCCCTAAAAATATATATATTTTTAAACCTTTCACAAATTTCTTTTATGCTTTCAGTTCCATGTTAATACCAATTATTATTCAAGATTATTATGGGTTTTTTGATTTTCGTTGGGCAGATTTGTCTTTAACCCCCTGAGGTCGAAATCAACGCTCCTCGATACAAAAAAATTCATTTGTTTCATATGACTATGATAGGACCTCATACTTATGCATACGCACGCATCCAGAAACTTTACTCTGGTAATGTTTACGTTCGACCTATTGTGCATATATTGGTGAACCAATAATTGTCCTCGAAACGTAAACCATTTTCGCATGACTCTTCATGCCAGTCGGTTGCCGCGGAAACCGTAGACCAAGGGTTCTTAATTAAATTTTTCGAACGGCCATCATTTTACAACAGCTTCAGGCCGTGGGCCAATCGCGTGGCAAAACCAGTGTCATGTGACAAACAGCACCCGTCAAAACAATCCCTGAATACAAACAGGTCAAAGCGTAAAGAAAGCGTAAAGGATGTCCGCGGTTTTCCTATCCACCTTTCTTTGACGACGACGACGACGAATGAACACACAATTACAATGACGGGGTCGTCGCCTGCGTATTCGATTATGATAGTACAATGCTATCACGAAACGCTTAATACGACCCGGACGAGAACACAGGTACGACGTACGGACAGACATAACATCGATAACCAAGTTAATGTCGACGGCCTTTGATAACCCAGTTGTGGTGCACTGGCGTGTCTATTCAACCCAGGCTTGAACTCAGGGCCTCGTGGTTTGTAGACATGTATGATAACCGCTACACCACAGTTGGTAGACAAAACCGCGAGCCCGATTTACAGCATCTAAAGATAACATTTTATTTGATAAGCCACAATGTTTTAGTGAGCTAATATGCCTAGGAAAAAAACCCAAATAGGCCTAAACGAGAAAATGTTAACCCAAAGCTTATTTTAGTAAATCAACTGCAGGAATCAAAATTCCCTTACTTTCGTACTGCGGGTATATTTTGGTACTGCAGGTATCAAAATCATAAACGGTCATACTGCAGTTACCAAAAAAATCTCTCATACTGCAGTCCAATTTTAAAATTCTGGGCGGCACATACCTACCACTTTAGTATGGAAATGACACCCCCTCCCCCTCCCTGCTCATCTGTGTAGGTGTAGCCTGATCTATTTGTTAATCAACCAATCAACACACTTGATTACAAATCTATTTTTACCGTCCGTAATGCACGATAACTGGCCTTTAAGTTGTTAAGCCATTTTGGGGCATAAAAAGTAAGAAATCTTTAGATCATGGCTTCACCTATATGAACCCCTGCATAATTTTGCTTTAAATTTCTCTTCTGCCTGTTTAGAAATTGTAACCCTATAATGCGGCTCATTTGAGTAGTTTTAAACATGATAATTTAAAATTGTCATATCATCATCACTTAAACTCTCCAAAATGTATCAGTTTGTGTTGATTTTGGAGCTTGTCAAATACAATGAATCTCAATAGCTTCCGGGGGCTTCGCCCTGGATCTCTTCCAAAGGACTTTTGGACTTCTTCTCCTAGATCCCTACTTACTCTTGCTTCGCATTTTAGTCATTTTGAGGCATAAAAAACAAGAAATCTTCAGAACATGGCTTAGTTCATGAAACACACAGTTTTCTTAATTTGAGAGGAAATTTATCCTACTGTCCTATGCCTGCTTAGAAATGGTAACCACAATGCGTATCCATTTATCTGAGTAGATTTTAACATTCGAATTTGAAATTTTCCTCTTTTTATTACTTACATTTTGGAACTTTGTATTGATTTTAAATCATTTTTCGGGAATAAAAAACAAGAAATCTCCAGAGTTTCCGGGTTTTGCCTCTGAACCCCTTTCAAGGCTTCGCGCATGAATCCAACAATTTCCAAGAATGTTCTCTATTTTCAGAGAAAATTTCTTCTCTGTCAGTTTCGAAATGGCGAAATGGTAATTTTTATCTGAGTAGATATTAACATTAGAATCTGAAATTGTCTTCTTTTCATCACTTATAATTTTGGGAAATTTGTGCTGATTTTAAAGCACTGTAGGGTAACAAAATCAATAAATCTTCAGAGCTTCCAGGGCTTCACCACTGGACCCAAGCTTCGTCTATGATACCGGTACCACAATTTTGCCCGAATTTTCTCAATTTGTAGGGAAAATTTCCTCTCTGCCTGCTTTGAAATGGTAACCCAAATACTTATCTAAGTAAATTGTCTTCTTTTCATCACTTACATTTGGGAACTTTGTGTTGATTTTAAACCATTGTGGGGCATCAAAATCAAAAAATCTACACAGCTTCGCCCTTGAATCCAAGTTTCAACGGCTTCGCCCATGAGCCCCACAATTTTGCCCAAATTTTCTTAATTTGCAGGAAAAATTTCCCCTCTCCTGTTTAGAAATGGTAAGTTAAACCTAAATGATGTTCTGAGTAGATTTTATCAGTAAAATTAAAATTTGTCTTTATTTTATCAATCAACTGATCAAACTTTGTATTGATTTTGGTGCTTTTAAAACAAGAAAACTTCGGAAATTCCGAGGCTTCTCCCCCTTAACCCAGCCAAGACCAACCCCGATATACACTTTACCAGGCAGAGGGGAAATCTTCACTGAAAATGAAGAAAATTAGGGCACACGGTAAGCAGGCACACGATGTTACGCAATGCCACATTCAAGTTGGCATTTCAGTAAACTGTACTCAAAGCCAAAATTTCCCAAAATGTTCCCAACTGTTTTATATTGTGTGATTGTATGGACACATGTATATCGTTTTGATATAAGTCGGGCAAAAGCAATTTAAGTCAAGTTACGCCTCAAAATCTGGCCGTACGAGGTGGAGAGGGAGAGGGGAGAGGGAGGGAGATGGGGGCTGGCGGGGACGACAGCCTCTCTGCCGACCGGATACCAATCTTAGTTAGGCAGAGAATCATGCCCGACTCGGTTGAATATCTGGGTCATGCCCTTCCGACTCGGTATATGATGATCATACAATATGATACTTGAGAACCGATTTTATATATATAGTCAAGCAGTGCGCAAAGATGTCATCATCTGAATCATGCCCATCTCGGTTATATATTTCCCGATGATTAAAGGAAATTTTCCGAAAATCGAAAAACTGCCTGGAATTAAGTTAGAAAAGAATCATAAAATTTGCCCGGAAAGAAAGTAAATTTCCTGAAATTCAAAGAAAATTGCTCGAAAATCACGGAAAGCTCCCAAAATTGCAAAATTTACAAAAGTTTTCCGAAAATCAAAATATCTGCCAGAAAAATAAAGGAAATTTATCAAAAATTGAAGAAATTTACTCGGAAAGGAAGAACATTTTCTAAAATTGAATGAAAATTTTCTGGAAATTAGGGAAAGCTTCCCAAAATAAGAAATATATCCCAAAAATTCTACAAAAAAAATATCAAAATTTTCCGAAAATCGAAATATCTGCCAGAAAAATGAAAGAAATTTTTCCACAATTCAAGAAAATTACCAGGAAAGGATAACAATTTTCCGAAAACTGCTCGGATATTAAAGAAAGTTCCCTAAAAATGAGGAAGAATTTTTTTTTCTTGAAATGAACGCTTCACCCCCTTCCCGTCCTCCTCCCCTCCCGTCCTATCCCCAACCGCGTGCCAAAACTTGCCGCCATTACTTAATTTTAATTGTTTTTTCACAGATTCATTGCAATTTTCCCTTCGTAATAGCTTTTCGAACCGGAAAAAAGTTAATGATTCACTCCCTTCCGCCTTCCTGAGTAAAATTGTCCCGTACGGCCATGTTTCTGATACAAAAAAGAACCCAAAACTTGATGCTTTGTTTCGATAACAGTTTACAGGTCATTATTAGTTCCATACTACCTCATTCTTGCATTTCTAAACCAAGCCCAAAACAAATAACTCGACCGTTGATTGGTCAATCCAACTGTGAGGCGTTTTTGAATATTGACATGTTAGTGTATGAACGATTTTGCACAATATTTTCAAGATTTTACAATAACTTAAAATAGGTTTCCATATATTTTGGCAAAATGGTGAAAAGCAAAGCACCGCAAGAGAAACACATTCAAGTCGTTGTAAGATGCAGGTAAGTTCAGACTTTCAATTAGGCCTAATCTTCATCCGATTTTATTATTCATGTTCCGAAAATATTTCAAAAATCATAACGACGTCGACAGAAGGCCTAGGCACTGTAGCAGTGCTAACGTTAACGTTACTAACGTTAGGCTATGATTAATGTTTAACTAAGTTACGGTACTCAATTGTTTATCAGCACTAGTACATACATGTAATTGTAACATTAGGCTAGTATCACAATCAATAATTTGATCTTGCAGTTTCACCTCCATTGAGATCTGTTATTTTAGTCGTCAGTTGAAGTTGTAGAACTTTTTGTCATCATCAATATTATTAAATTAAAGAAAGATAGGCCTAACAGTAACAGTAACACGTTAGGCCTACCATGAAACGGTCAGATTTCATTATAATCTTCAGTTTACTTTTAAATCTAAGTCTAACTCAGAACTGGCAAAATAAAATAAAAATGTCATTTGAAAATCTTTGAAAATATTAATACTAGGATTTTTCTATGAAATTCGGTAGGTAGGCCTAAGTAGGCCTAACAACGTAACGTTAGGCCTATTTTATTTTGGTCCGGGCATTTTCATCTGAGCTATTTTTGTCAGTAAAAATAAGCAACGATTTGTGCTCCATGCTTCAGCCTATGTGCGCACGATACATGTGTTTTCAAACTCTGAATAGGCTTAGGCTTATATCTTTTCTACGATATTTCCACCAAATTTGCAACAATTTCCTGTACAAATACCCAAGAGAACGTAGAGATTTGGGCCTGTAACTCTGAACTTGGCCGATTATACACTGGATGGCTAGATTACATAGTTTGTTTAAATGAAATGTGCGCGTAATATGAATGTAGCATTATTGATTGCGCACCGTTTAACGCTTTGCACTGGCGGTGTGGAGTGCAATAATGGAACACAAACTAAAATTTGTGCACCGCCTCTACCTAAATTTAACATGTATAATCCGAAAAAGTGCTTGGAAGATCTTTCGCAACATATTACTATGTAATCTGGCTGGATGGTAAGCTGCTTTGTTTTCACTGACAAACTGGTTAGGCCTAGTAAAATTTATGCTTGCTATTGTGCAGAGTTTGCGTTATAATTTTTTGCCTGGCGTATTTGGTTACGAAAAGCTTTTGAATTTAGGCGTAGTTTGTGAATTTGCCGTTGTATGTACAGGGCACTGCATAATGTACAGGGCATTGCATAATGTACAGGGCACTGCGCGTTCATACCCAATCATTGTATAATGTTGAATCATGAAATTTGGGCTAACAATCCCTAAATTAAGTAGAAAATACTTTTGTTTATCGTATCCAAACTTTCATGAAGTTTTAGTGAACTTAGACCAATTGTCAACAATAATATACTATTCAGATCCCGAACACACCTAACTTCTTTACAGTATAGTAACTTGACTTGCAGATCGTGATCACTTCACAGATATACGATCAACACAAAACAAGAGGAAAGTAGAATCCTAGTTAATAATATTGTTGACAATTGACAGCCTGCATTCAAAACAACATCAAAACTTTCACGTACACTGTACAGTGTACGTACATCATGCATAGGGCCTATGTACTAGCCTATGTGTTTATGTACAGCACTACGGGCATGTTGAATCATTCGGCTGTTAGTCTCGTACTTGTGTCATTTTTCTTTTATTTATGAGTAATTCAAAATCATTTTTGTGTGAAATAAAACTTTGAATCGCATCAGAAAAGTAAGATGTTCATGATTTTCATTTAAATTAATGAAAAACTCTGGCGTAAAATTCCACATCTTATATCTAAATCTTACGACGCAGGTACAACCTGTGTTGTAAGAAATTTCAGCCATGGCGTAATATACAACAAATTTGTCGTTAACGCGATCTCTGCTATTGTGTTATCCTGAAAACTGGAATAGCCTAATGTTTAAGACAACCCACTATCAAGCTTGGTATTGGAGGGATTTTAACCGTGTCACTTTTCTCGAATTTATGGCTTACCAAATCCTAGTCAATTTTGTTACATTCCCTTGATATAATTCTGCTTTAAATGCACTTTATGTTATAGGATACTTCATCACTTCAGTGTATGTGTTATGCCAAAATATACAGAAAAACAAGAAAGAAAGTCAAGGCATCTGGATAGAGATTCTTACTTAGTAATGACAACATACAGAACTTTGATATGTTGAACTCAACAGCTTGGATTCTTTTTACAGAGTCTTGTGATTCGTTAGATAAATTGACTAGTGGTTTCAAGCTATTTTCAGTTTACATGTACAACTACTGTCTGTATTCTATCTTAATCCATATCTATTTCGAAGATGATGATGAGGTTGCCTGCTGATGACAACATCAGACATTTAGAGATAAATAAAAGAATTGCAATCGAGGCTGGAAACTCAAACTTAAGGAATAAGATACAAAGGACCATCAATAAACATGTACACAATATTAGAAGTGATTATTTTATAAAAAATAGCCTCTTCTTCGTCTTTCTGGGGCTTCTTGAAATCCATTAGGAAATCCAACTGATGTACATCTGTATTTCTGGGTCCATTTAACAGCTTATAAAACAGGTGTTAATCAAATTCAGATTTAAGCCTATATTGTTAGTAATGTTAATCGGGCCTAAGCCTCTACATCAAGTAGCTCTAAATTCGGCGAATCAAACTGAAAGATTTGTGCGAATTAAAGTCCCGAATTAGAAAGGATTAAATCCAATCCTTGGTTGATTATTCGTTTGAATTTTGAATTGTAAGATCATTGATTGAAAGTTTTGTCTGTGGTGTGAATAAATATTGATTTTGAAATGAATGCAAAATATTGTTGGGAAACTGATAGGGGCACTTTCTGGGTGATTTTTCTGTGTACACGATGTATTAATTTTGTAAATGGTAAACGAGGTTTTCGATCGTGTACACAGTAATCGGTAAACGGTCACATCCCTATCAGGAATCCAACTGATATACATGATGGTGAACGCATCTGCAGATTTTGGCTGTAAATTGAGTGAACACTTTGGACGCTTTAATAATGCAGTAAATAAAAACATTACTCTTCATTTACCTGATATGACTATTGATACGATTCCTAAGATAGTATTAGTATAGGAGGAAGTCAGCAAGCAGTTTGGACGTGTAAAGCATGGTATTGCTTCAGGGGTTGATGATATCCCATGGTGGGTATTCAAGCACTGTTCAAATGAGTTAGCTGATATCTTTACTGTAATATACATGTAAAACAAGAGTATCGAAAAAAGTACCATTCTGTCAGTCTGGAAGCATGCCAAAACTTCACCTGTACCTAAACTAGGTAAACCTGCTTCAGTGAATGATTACAGACCTATTGATATTTCAAGTATTGGGTTTAATTGCATGCAGAAAATACTGCTACCATATACACGACTGTATAATGCAGCTCTATCACGGCACAACATGGATGTATACGATACACATTTGTTTTTTTGGCATGCACACATTTACTAAAATCCCTAAACCTTTACAGCTCTAATAGTGTGTCAGTACATGTTCGACATGGAAAGCATTTCAGTATGTACTACCTGGGGAACAGTTTCCCTGGGCAGTTTCCTTCTCAGGCTAATCTCAGAGCTGTTAAAATAACAGCTTCCAGGACCCTGGGCTAAGCTTAATACTTACAGGGGTTATATCTGTTGGGGGATATTAATGCTTGCTTGAAAAGTGTTCCATATATATGTAAAATAAATAACGAGAAACAATGATATACGCTCGAGATAATTCCGAGAAATTAATGTAATGGGATGCAAGACCTCATTAGGATGAACTTTGTGTGTGACCCCAATTATGTATTTAAATTTTTTTTTAAAGTTTTCACCACATGGTGTGATCAAATTGACCATGCATGACCAAAAGAAAAGTAATTGAGATTTGTCAATTGTCCACTTTGCGATTATTGTTTTAATTATGCAACATCAGTGTTCACATTAAGTTGCGGGATTCCGGCACATACTGTATTATCAAATTCTCACTCAAAAAATAATTGGAAGGGGGGAAATTCCCACACAAAAAAAGGGCCAAATTTGGCATATTTTCCACACAAATTTTGGCCTTTTTTGTTTGTTTTGGGTATATGTGGCCTTTTTAAGTATTTTTTCCAAAAAGACATTCCCCCTCTTCCTATTTTATTTTAAAATCCCTCTAAAAAACTATAGAGGGGGAAATATCTCCCCAAAATTTTGAAGATTAGTGTGAAAACTAATATTGTTATATGCCTGGTAATCAGTTTCATTTTGATGCAGTTTTGGTCATTTTTGCCATTAGGCACCTGACCTCACTTTACTGTCTGTTTTTATTCTTTTCTAGACCTTTAAGCGATGGAGAAAGGCGGCAGGGATCGTACAGTATTGTTGAAACAAATGTAGTGAAGAAAGAGGTTGTTGTAAAGACGCCGGTTGCAGCAGACAAACAGTCCAGCAAAACATACACTTTTGATAAGGTAGATTTATGCTTGATGATTTCTTTGAATGATTTCATTCACTTACCTTGTTAATTTTGGGGGCTGTTAGTGTTAATTTTGGAGGTGTTAGTTTTCACCCCTGATTTTCTGCCCCAGAAAACGGTGTTTTCTGCCCCGTAGTATTTTGGGGCGGAAAACAATGTTTAAGAACTTATCCTTTTTTCAGTATTTTAGTAACTAAAAATTTTCAATCACGTAAAGAATTGTTGGATTATGTCTCCAGCATTAAAAAAAGTATAGGAAGCTGAATGAATTGTTTGACTAAATCTGTTAAACGGATGATAATCAGATAAAAGGCAGTATAAACAACTGGTTATTATAGCTAGTTTATAATATTGAAGGGGTTTATCTAACGAGTTTCATTTTGTTTTGGATTGGGATTTTAGCTATAATCATACCTCAGAATTAATTTATTCTGATTGATAAGGACCAGTCATTAGTTAGCCAAACAGGATTGCTGAGTACATGTACATGTACTGTATGTTATCATTCTGTGTTCTGTATCCATGCATGGTATTTCAATATGAGGTTTATTAGGATTATTACCTTAATTTTTCAATTTGTTTATACGTTTTTTCTGATGAGGAGCAGGGCAGACACCCAGGGGGGCAGAGCAGGTCAAACAGCAAAGCTAAGGGTCTGATTCTTTGCACATTATTTTGTAGGTATATGACCCAAAAGCAGAGCAGATTGAGGTTTACAAATCAGCCGTTTTCCCGATTCTGGATGAAGTCTTGCTGGGTTATAACTGCACAATATTTGCGTAAGTGACTATTCTCTTTACCAGTGAGTTTTGGAGTTGATGATAGTGTGGCGAGGAACTGGAGCTGGAAAAAGTATACGGTTCTTGGTGGCTATAACTTCGGGAAAATCAGGAATTCGCAGGAAAATCAGGAATTTGCATGATGAAAAATAAAACAAACATATTTTTTGAGTAAGCAACAGTAGTAAATATGTGCTCAAAAATGTTCCCCATGTAATTGTGCTGGGAAAAGTACATTAATTAGAAAGAGGGAAGTATTTAAAGATGTATTTACTGCATTAATATTATTTCTGTCGCAATTTTTTTTGAGGGAAGAATTTTTGACCCCTTTATTCAGAACCGTGATAAATTTGATAATTAATTTCAACTCCGGGTGGAACCAGTCCTAAGTCACTTAAAAGTAGTTATGGAGGATTTGTATGAATACATATCATGAATAAGTTCATTTAGAGACAAGTATCAAATAAATGAAATTTAGAATTTACTGGTTAATATTCCTTATTTACTATCTTTTTGTTTTCTTGTTTTGCAACTTCTGGAAAAAATTCGCTGTATAAATGTTTAAATATACATATGTACATATATTAGGGCAAGAGTGAAAATCCAAGGGAAAATGATTGGGGAGCAAATCTTTTAAATAAAGTTGTTGCGAAATTTCAGTGAAGTGTAGGTAATGAAGTCTAGAGTTTGTTTTTGTAAAGAAGTTACAGAAAGAGGACTTTAAAAGAAACAAAATGGTGAAGAAAGCATTCAAACATCTTATTCCGTTAAGAAGATATTGAAGTTTAAAGTTTGGTATCATTTGTGTAAAAACGACTGAAATCAGACTAGTTGTGATGCCATAGTCTCAGATTCCTGAAAGTCTTTATGTATTCTATCCTATTTTGTCCTGCGAATTTGTGGCTTATAAACCATTGGATCACAGTCATAAAAGTAGTAAAACAGAATCTAGTAAGGGTATTTATAATTTACTACCTGAAGAAAGTTTGAGAAAAAATAATTTAAATAGTGAAAAAATTAAATAAACTTTCTTTAAAATACATAAAGACTTTTGAGGAATCTGAGGCTGTGACATCACAACTAGTCTGATTTTAGTCGTTTCTACACAAATGATACCAAATTTTAAACTTGCATACTATATCTCCTTAATGGAATAAAATTTTGCAATGCTTTCTTCACCATTTATCTTTCATACCTACCGGCATTTTGTAAGTCATGATTAATTATTATTTTGCAGGTATGGCCAAACAGGTACAGGCAAAACTTTTACGATGGAAGGCGAGCGAACCCCAGATAATGATTTGTCATGGGAAGAGGTTAGTTACTTTTGTAGTTTTTGTATTTAAAAATGATTTATATATTATATTGGAGGGTTACTTATAAAGTGCAAAACACATTTTCAAATGTGCTGTTTATATACACAATATCAATGAAGTCAGAAAATATTCTTTACTAAGTTCTTTAAATAATTAATGCTAAAGCAATGTAAAGGAGTGAATTAATGTAAAATCTAACATACATGAATGTTAAAGGAGAGATCAGTCTTATATAATCCTTATTTCATATGATAGAGCGGCGATTCTTAATATGCAGCTCGCGTGCCAAATGCTAAACAGTCCAATCTGGCCCGCAAACAATAATGCAATACAGTGCGTTGCATGTTAGATCAATCCAAATGAGATCGGTAAAAATTGCCCAATACTTGTTTATTTTGGGGGTTTTCCTATGCAGATCAGCGCACTAAAACATCGCCCTACGAAAAATTCAATTAAGAATCCTTGTGATAGAGGATTAAAATCCTAACCAACTACCAGAAACACCAAGTCAAAATCTCATTCCTATCTCAACTTATTCTTGTTTGAAGTCGACACATGGAGGCTGCCATTTTGCTAAATTCTGTACTGAAATCTTGTTAATGATGACATTATTTCCCCAACATAGACTAAGGAATGTAATGTATTCCTTTAGAACTTTGTATTATGTTTTTATTCCAAAATTATGTGACACAAAGTTTAAATAGCATGTTTTGACATTTTCATGTGCACACAAAAATGTTCTTGACCCTTAGAGAAGGAAAACAATGATGTCATGTCATAAGTTAGAAAACTTGAAATTATAAAGAAGTACCCAAGCATTCTAACATCCTGCTGGGCTGATGACATTACATTCTGCATGTTTTAAAATCAAAATGGCTGCTCCCATGGTACTATTTAGTAGTAGCATTATAGTTTTTGATATTTAAAAAATGTGTTAGATGTCTTCAGCAGTTTTGTAACATGGTCAGAAGATTTGTTATTTTCAATTCTATTATATGAAATAAGGATTATGTCAGACTTTATGTCCCTTAAGAATCAAAATAGCTACAAGCCCACTGAACTTACAAAATTTTCACTGAAGTTTAAAATTATTCTTTAATTTTGTCTGAAATTGCAATCTTTTAGTGTATGAAAAGTATGCAGAAAAACTTTTTATTTGTTGGAAAAAAAATTGTGCCAACATACCAAACCATTTCCTTTTAATCAAGGTATTTTGCAGGACATTGGAAAGAAAGAGGAGAAAATATATTCACAATTCTTTAAAGGATTATTTCAGTGGTCCAGCAATGTTTATCTTATATGAAAGAGGACTTCAAAAGAAACAAAATGGTGAAGAAAACATTAAAAAATCTTTAAAAAATCTACATAAAAACTTTGAGGAATCTGAGGCTGTGACATCACAACTAGTCTGATTTCAGTTGTTTCTACACAAATGATACTAAATTTTTAAATCTGGAATAAGATTTTAAATCACCATTTTGTTCCTTTTGAAGTCTCTTTCTCATAAATGGAATGACCACTGAACTTTTTAATGAATATATCTCCTTAATGGAATGAGATTTTTGAATGCTTTTTTTAACAATTTGTTTCTTTTGAAGTCCTCTTTCTCATAAGATGGACATGCTTGACCACTGAACTGATCCTTTAAACTTGAATATCTGTCTTAACGGAATAAGATTTTTGAATGCTTTTTTCATCATTTTGTTTCTTTTAAAGTCCTCTTTCATATAAGATGGACATGCTTGATCACTGAACTGATCCTTTAAACTTGAACATATCCTTAACGGAATAAGATTTTTGAATGCTTTTTTCATCATTTTGTTTCTTTTGAAGTCCTCTTTCATATAAGATGGACATGCTTGACCACTAAACTAAGCCTAATAATGATAAGATTGCTGAGCATTTGAATTTCACCCCATTCTCTCTTTTGTGATTTCTTGTCAGGATCCACTGGCAGGAGTAATTCCGAGGTCGATGCACCACATTTTTGAGAAATTGCAGAAGCAGGACGTTGAATTCTCTGTGCGGGTGTCTTTTCTGGAGCTATATAATGAGGAACTCTTTGACTTGTTGTCATCGCAGGATAACACCCAAAAGCTCAGGATTTTTGAGGATTCTGCCCGCAAAGTAAGGCTTCAGTAGAAATAATCTTAGAAAACAGCAAAGAGGAAAATTGCACGTAATGAAAAAGAACATTAATTGGTGAAAGTATTGCTATACTTTTGATTGGAATTATTATTTTAAAAAAACAAAAAAACTTTTGTGCACAGAAACCTCCATGGACGTGTATTAATATCTAAATTAGTGCTGTCGTGACGTGTTGATTATCGCAATATTGTGATATCTCTTTTCCCGCGACATGAAATATGCCTCTCAACACATATCACGATACCAAAAACTGATATTTGATTAAGATTCTAGCGTTACCGTATTAAATCTAAAAGTCAAACTTTAGGCCATTAAAGACATGCAAAAATATCGTAGAGCATAAAAAAAACTAATTAAAAGTTGTGCTCCGTCACCCCACACTGGCCTGCTTTAAAGTAAGTTGGCAAAAAGAACAACAAATTGGCCCAGAACATGCCTCTCAGGTTCTCACTTTGATGATTCATGGTCACGTTGACTGAATTACCAAACACGTGCGTGATGAACTTAATAGTCATGCGATCATGTCATCTGCTAAATCTGCAAATCATTTTGTCTAGCGTTCATCATAAAAGAAGTAATGTTAGTGATATTAACAATGTGTCGTGAGTCATTTTTCTTGAATAGTATCGCGATACTACCAATATATCGTGATATTTTTCTCCACTATAAATGATATGTTGTAGAGCCATGTCATGACAACACTAATCTAAATTGGTCGAGGATTGATCTGTTTTTATATCATGCAAAATTTGTGATGTATGATAGGGCTAACAGTAGTGTTGTTGATTTGCAATTAATTTACTAAATGTTTAATTACCAAAATTGGCGAGGGTTTAGTGATTAATCTTAACCAAGCTTCACCCAAAAATCGGTATAAATAAAAATCGTGGAACTGATCCAGTTCCCACACTAACAGAACATGCATTTTCGGACCACAAATAGGCCAAGAATCACCAAATCCAAATATTATGTCTTAGAATTACCCATTAGGCTGAAAAAATACCTGAAAATAAAGATCCTTGGTTTAGATAACATTCAAAATGGTGTAGAAAACAGATATTAATAAGAAATGTTGCCGATTTCTGGCAGTATTAAGTTTTACCTGGTCTTTCACAAAATAATTTATGGACAGACCGTACCCCAGTACAGCATTGGCGGCGCTAAGGCCTTTAAAATCAGGTTTTAGTTCATAAAGTCAGGGCTCTCTGTAAACCTTTAAAAACCTTTAAAACCTTCAAAAACCCTAATTGACAAATTGAACCTTTATTCCTTTCAAAATAACCTTTAAAAACCTTTATTTTCAAAGTTAAGTAAGGTAAATGATTCGAGTGCCAAGGTTTTAGCTTAATTAGTAAGTATACACATCCATTTAATAGCATATCTGTTCTCAAGACACATTTAAAAAGTAGCAGGACCAAAATAGAATTTTCAACTTCACGTAAGTAATGGACTTTTGGCGCCACCAAATGCCTTTTGCCCCTGAATATGCTCATTGTATGAAAATTTATTCCATGAGTTAACCTTTATAAACCTTTTTATTTAAATCCAAAACCTTTAAAAACCTTTATTTCAACTTTTCCAACCTTTAAAAAACCTTTATTTTAAGTCACTGGGAGGCCTGTAAAGTTAAAGTGCTCCAACAATTTCAGTTGAATTTATTTGTGGCCATGATTGTGCAGTAGAAAGATATAAACGATCGATAAAAAGGAATTTGCTTGATTTTTAATCAAATGAAGGATCACAAAATATGCATAAAATATGTAAATTGATGACTGAGATTCAAAACACTGTAAATTTATCAATATTCAACTAATTTTTTTGGAAATGTTTTTGGATTTTAAAGCAATTTAGCTTATGTACTCAGAAAAAAACAATCTTAAAAAATTTTTATATGCAGAGTTTGCTATATTGACAAAACCTCCAGGAAAAATAGTTTGGTGGTTTCAAACTAGCAGAGAATTGCATGATCAAACCTTCTGGTATTTATATTCTTCCATATGCATTTTATGTCCAATTTTACAGGGTGCTTACAGGTCCTACTCACTCCCATTTCTTATCTATGAAATTTATTGATATATATATATATATATATATATATTGATGTATTCCATCTGACTTTCCTATTGTTATTTTTTTCTTCTTCAGGGGTCAGTCGTGATCCAAGGTCTAGAGGAGGTAGTGGTTCACAACAAAGATGAAGTTTATGCCATTTTAGAGAGAGGAGCTGCAAAACGTCAAACTGCTGCCACGCTGATGAATACACACTCCAGGTATATTATTACAGTCTGGAGTTGGAATTATAAATAAAATTTCCCACAGTTCTGAATAAAAGTGTTGAAAATCTTCCCGTGAAAAATCATGACAGAAGTAATATAAATGTAGCGAATGCATCTTTATATATTTCCATCTTTTGCAATTTAGTGTACTTTTCATCACACAATAACATTAGGGACAAACAAAAATTGGGGAGTCAAAAACCTCAATTATCCATGAAAACTGAACATGGATTTTTCAAATTTGAAGACAGTTTCGAGGTTGGAAAACCTTGCAAACCTGTTTCATGGGAAATTGACAATTTTGGAGGGAAATAACACTATAAACACTTTACAGGATTAGGTCAGGGTCATGCAAATCTATCTTAGATGAAAGAGGAGTTTAAAAAAAAAAATGGTGGAGATATTTAAGTACAAAGTTTGGTATCATTTGTATAGAAACGACTGAAATCAGACTAGTTGTGATGTGACAGCCTCAGATTCCTCAAATACCATTTATACCATTATTTTATGCTTATGGGAAGGATTGCAAGATTTTCCATCACATGGAGTGCTCAATATTTTGCTCTTTTGAATTCAAATTTAAGCAAGCACTTTTTGTAGCTGTCTGTCTATACAAGTGAAAAACAGTTTACCTCTTACAGTTTTATATACTTTTCACTTAGTGGCATAGCTGGACTTTTTTCATGTAGGGAGGGGGGGGAAGGGGAACCATAAAAAAATCTGAATCTTAGCTGACACCCCAAAAAAAAAAAAAAAAAAAAGAAGAAGAAGAAGAATAATGATGATGATGATAAAATGAAATGATGATGATGATAAAATAAAATGATGATGATGATATAATAATAAAAATAAATATAATAATAATAACAATAATAATAATAATAATAAAAATAATTTTAAGGGAAAAGTTAGAAGTTTTGAGGAGAAACTTCAGAAATTGTCAAATTTGATGAAAAACTTATAATTGGTTGTTTTGAGAGGAAAATCAGATATTTTGAGGGAACAATCAGATATTTTGTTGAAAATCTTCAGATAGTTTGAGTAAAACCCTTAAAAATTGAAATATAAAGATACTTTGAGAAAAATCTTAAGAAATTTTGAGTAAAAAGTAAGATTCTTTTGAGATTCGGTTTTTGAAAATATTGTAATCCTTTATTCCCCAAATAACTTTCATCAGGAACAATCCAACATACTAAATTTTATATTTGGCACTTTTCAGGCATTTTGGAAATATCTGGCTGGGTGAAGGAGGGGGGGTGGGAATTCTTCCTGTTATGCTGCTTCACTGCTTTCACAATACTTTTGTCTTTTCTTAGTCGTTCCCATTCGGTTTTCTCCGTGACCATACACATCAAAGAGAATTCTATTGATGGAGAGGAACTGCTGAAAACAGGGAAGCTAAACTTGGTGGATTGGCAGGAAGTGAGAACATCGGCAGGTCAGGAGCAGTGGACAAGAGAGCAAGAGAGGCAGGTAAGGATGAGTAGTCTGGTCTAGGTTCAGGCCATCGTTTGATGAAGGTGCTTTGTCACGGGTTGTCATCCATCGGGAGGGTTCAGTGCCATAATATTAGCATACTATAGGGGCAAGGCAGCTATTGTGCATACACACACACATTATTACTAATTATGTACCCAGCAGAGAAATGGTTTGAAGATTGTGTGTTTGATCTTGCATTTTTGTTCATGGCTACTGTTTGAACAATCTGATTGAATTTTGTTTATCTTCATCTTTTATTCATACATGTTTAAAGAACTATACAAATATTACTGTAGGACTACTTTGGTTAACTTTTCACATGGCTGTGAAAGGGTAATAATGGCTTCTATACCAAAGTGTACAGGGGAGTGATTAATGTATATAATGTTTCAAAAATTGGGTTTAAAAGGTTACTTAATTTTTTTTATTGCATTGAAAGTAAATAATTCAATACAACTCGCCCTCCCTTCCTTCAATTGGAGTTTAGAATTAATTATAAAATTTCCCATGGATCTGAAAAAAAATGTTGAAAATCTTCCTAACAAAAAATTGAGACAGAAATAATACTAATGTAGTAAATACATCTTTATATACTTCCCTCTTTCACAACTTAATGTACTTTTCATTGCACACTTACATGAGGGATGTTTTTAGAGCACATATTTACCACATATACTGTTGTTTACTCATGTAATCTATCCAAAAAAAAAACATTTTTTATTTTTATGATTTTTGTTCTTCCCGCGAATTCCCGATTTCCCCCAGTTATAACCTCCGGAACTAGATTATTTTTTTTCCAGCTTCTCCTTTAATGCACCATTCTTTGCTATGTGCCTTTTATATTTCTAACCTTAGAAGTGTGTTACTTTTGATTTAAGTTGATCTCTGACACAATCATGTCGAAAAGTTTCTCTTTTAGCCTACTCGCACCCGACACATGAGTTCCTGAAAACTCGGGTATGACAATTACCAACCCGACTTTCTGTTCAGTGTATTGTGTTTCCACTCAAAACAATGAGTGTTTATCTGTCATTCCCATGCACACTAGAGCCAAGTATCCCAAGGTTATTTGTGTGCATAAAATTACAGAAAGCCAGTGCTGAATAATCAAGACACTTTTGTGATTGAAATTACTCTTCTGTGTTAGATGTCTTAGTGGGAGAAGATTGTTTTGACACTGGTGATAAAAATAGCTGTGTATCATATTAATGAGGTGATATGTGCATTGACTGAATGATTGCCGAACTATTTCTCCTAAGGAAAGATATTGCTTTTTGATTGACCATTCAAAATGATTTATTATCAATCAATAGATTAATTTATTCTCTTTTTTTTTATTTACAGGAAACATCAACCAATCCCTTCTGACCTTGGGTCGTGTCATCACTGCTCTGGTGGAGCATGCACCTCACATTCCTTACAGAGAAAGCAAACTGACCCGTCTTCTGCAAGATTCTCTGGGTGGTCGGACCAAGACGTCCATCATCGCCACCATTTCCCCGTCAAATTGCAACATTGAGGTGAGAATCTAAATTACACCTGCAAAATTCTAGTCTTGCAATCAGTGTCTTACTTCTATGCCCAGCTGACATAATTCGAACTCTCAGGCACAGTTTGACCTTCACTGTTTAGAGTTGGAATGATTTATACAATTTCTCACAGTCTAAATAAAGGTGTCGAAAATCATTCCATGAAAAATTGTGACAGATATAGTATAATGTAGTAGATGCATCTTGATATGCTTCCCTCCAGGTGTCCCAATTCAATGTACTATTCATCACATAATTACATTCACTCTATTTCCCCCCTTTTCTTCCTCTCAATCCTTCAGCTCCTCTCTGCCCTTAACTCTTACACCTTCATTTTTTAAAACCCTCTTGGCACATTTGACTCTGACTGTTGCAGTGCCTGCCGTTAAACATCAACAAACCAAATTTCACCAAACAAACCAAGCTCACGACTGTGTTCTCTTTTCCCCTCAACCTGCTAGGCTAGGGATGTGAATTTTTGGTGAATTTAGTAAATAATAAATATCCATATTTTCAATCGTTTATAATTGTAATTGTAAACGATTGCCGAAATTTTCAAAAAAATTCACTGAACTGGTTCTATCACAATAAACACAGCGTAAAATGCGATCACTTAAAAATAAGCAGAAATTTTGAAAAACTTTTGAGGCCACATTGAGCTGGTTCTATCCTACAATAAATAACAGGGCGTAAAACCTTTAAAATTTAAAATTTAAAAGCCTTGACAAAAAATAAGTAAGATAATTAAAACCTTTAAAAACCTTTACAAATTATAAATTTTTGAGAATGAGGCTACAGGTTTTAAGTCTTCAAATTCCATTTTAGCAAGGCTGACCAAAAAAATTCCAACTTCAAAAATATGAAAATGTCTTGCAACCTTTAAAAAAACCATTTTGATGGGAGGCTGATAATTCTTGCAAGCATTTTGATGCTTTCTATACATATCGCCATGCCGTACAAGATTCAAAAAGGTGCCACTATCTTGCAGGTAGCTTATTGTATAAAAAATATTCCAACCCAGTGTCATTCCCAACTGTACTGTATTTTATGCAACCCTCTTGGCAAAATGGAGCTGATGCTTACGAACCACGTTGAAATCTCAACAACTTTGAAACATTTTTGTTTGTTTATTTCGCAATCTCTTTTCTTTTTTGCACAATTGATTTTCTTTGCATTTATTTGTGGTTGAAAATAGCAATCAATGCTTTTTTGTCTGTGTGTTTCTGGGTCCATTTGACAGCTTGTTAAATGGGTTTAACCTAATTCAGATTTAAGCCTGTATAGTATATTGTTAACCGGGCCTAAGCTTACATATCAAGTGTGGTGTGAATGAATATAGATTTTGAATGCAAAGTATTAAAGACAAGTGTTACAGTAGCTAGAATGTTCAATGTTAGTTTCATTCCATGAAGGACGCATTACTTGCATTAACTTTATAGTCATGGTAATTGTAAACCTGGCAGTGGAAAAGTCATGAAATTTGGTTTGGTTCTATTGTGGGATTGGAACACTCATATATAAAAACTTCTGCCCCAATGGAAGTGACTTCAAGTGATGTAACTGTAATCTTTAATATAAAAATAAAGCAAATAGTCTTTCAAATCAACGAGAGAGTTTAATTTAATTGCTTGTATTATCTTTCTAAAGCAAAAGTAATTTAAAACTAAAGCACGTAAAAATTGAAATCGAACTTAAATCCTAATCGTTGTTGTTCAGTGTTGTCTTTTCGTGAAAGTACTATTGTCAATGCCAATACAAACGAGTGTATTATTATTTTGTAGCCCAATTAAATTTTTTATATATATTTTTTATGATAAAGTTTCACTTTTTGGACAAAATTACAATAAATGAAGCTTTACATTTCGGACAGAATTATATATATTATGATAAAACATATTGATTTTAAGGGCACTTATTATTTTATTTGGAAATAAAAACCATGTGAATATTTCATGGCAACAAAAAACCAGAATTGATTCTAAAACGTCACTTCGGACCTGAAAACTGGCAGTTTTCAAAATATATCAAACAATATGGCGACCTCCATAGGGCCTCAAACTTTAAATAAAATATGACAACTTGTTTATTTTTTGGGAAATGGTATTAATATTTGAGAGCTTAATACATTTTTACCCAATTAGAACCCAAATCATTCTGTGGGTTTGTGTCTTCTTTAAATTTGAGTGTGACTATTTTTTTCTTCTGGAAATTTTGAACTATTTATTTGTTTTTTTCTTGACAGGAAACCATGTCAACTCTAGAGTATGCTCAAAGGGCCAAACACATCACCAACAGACCAGAGATTAACCAGAAGCTTACTAAGAAGACTCTTCTCAAGGTTGGTAGTAATTTGATCAATATTTCCTTTTTCTTTGTTTTTTATTATGTTTAAAAAGGTCTGTCAATTGTTTTAATTTTGTAAATCATTACTCTCAAAGCTAAACAATTGTTAAATAAGGTAACTTTTGTTTGAAAAAGAAATAAGCAATATGCTTTTCCAGCTTTCGACCAATCGACTGTCCAGATGCCCGGGGCAACTTATATTTATGTCAGGCAAGTTGATTTACATTTGATATGCCTGCCGGGCAACCATAAATGGATCCAAATTAATAGAGTGAATTTCTGTTTGAAAACGTAATTCATTACACAGATTATACTTAATACAATATAACTGATGGAAATGCCCAGAAAATAAGTTAAAGCAGACTTATATTCCATTTATTTGGAAGCCAAAATTTTGTTATGTTAAGAAATGATCTTAAACCTTCCCATAACAAAATCCGGGCAACTATTTCTGCGCATGTGTCTGCCCGGCCGGCAAGTGAATTTTTGGGTGATTTATTGAACGCTGTGACTTTCCACTTTCCAGAATGAAGTACATTTTGTTAAAGAAAACATACTTCATTTGGTTTCAAAGTAAGAGACTGCAACAAACATCCATACTAACTGCTTATATTACACTATGCTTGTAATTCTCAAGTTGAAGCGTTGAAAATGATCAGTAACTTGAAACTTATAATAATTTTAAATATTTGAACAAAGCGATCATTGATCCTTTTCCTTGTAAAATTTTGATAGGAATATACTGAGGAAATTGAAAAGCTGAGGCGGGACTTAATTGCTGCCAGGGAGAAAAATGGAATCTATATTGCTGAGGAGAACTATCGGTAAGTTGTGCATTATATATGGCAAGCAGTTTGCAATTTCGTTGTTCAATATTGTATTTCTGCATTTTGTGATGGCATTTTTAAACCATGAAAGAATATTTTTCCCTATGTTTTTCAGCCTTTGTGGTAATTTTACAATGCAAATTTCTCCATTTCCTATGATTAACCAATTGTTGTGATATCTAGGAGAGTTTAAACAGGGGGATGGGTAGCTCTTTATATTAAGGATACCTTAACTTATAAAATTATTACAGACATAAGCTATTTTGAAGATGGTCTATGCTAAAGTCTTTTTGTAGAAATAAAGGGTAACAATAATAATAAAAATAAAGTACTTATACAGCGCCATTACTAAAAAGATATTCTATCGCGCTTTCCAATCAAGATGTAAAATAATCAAACACTGAGAAACTACCAAAGAAGAATAGAAATAAAATTAATTAAAGGCCAGCTTGAAAAGGTGAGTTTTTCGATTTACGTTTGAATGAGATAAATGATGAATTAGACTTTACTGTCAGGCAGGTCATGCCATAGTTTGGGACCGATGGAACAAAATCGTAACCACTGATTTGTTATGAACTAATGTGTTTGAGGTAGGCTGGTGCATCTTTACATTTAAAAAAAACTCAGGATTTAATTACATTATCCTGTGAGAAATGGATGTTGTCAAATTGTTTGAAAAACATTTTTCAGTAATTTTAGAATATGTTATCCCCCTTGTTACATTAGAGAAATGGATTAATATTGGGGAAAAACAATTTTAATGATATGCACAGTTTCTTTTCTGCAATGTGATTTGGCGATAGGTGACACTCCCCTTATTTTCATTGTATATTATTCTGTGACAAATGGATACATTATAGAGGGTGCTCTATTTTTTCATTGAGTAGTTACTTTCCCCGCTTAAATTTCAGTGTTTAATTCTGTTTAAGATTATAAAAGTTTTGAAGGAAAATAATGCATCTGTTTGTTGTTTCTTTCTTTTAATTAAAATATGAAGGACGTGCATGATCAGTGTTCATAGACTTAAATCTGCCCTTTACGTCTTTATTCCTGTGGAAAAGGTACAGTTGATATCCCCCCAGACTCATTTGCTAACTGTACATTGACCCCTCAACAAAGGGACTGTAGGAAAAGCTGTTCTGCCATGAACCCCTAAAGAAATATTCCCATGAATTTTTATTTTAAAATTTATTAGTGCTGTTATGACATAAATTATTGCAATATCGCAATATCTCTTTTGCCACGACATGAAATATGCCTCTTGCGTCATATCGCGATTCCAAAAACTAATACTCGACTAAGAAATTTTTGCGCAATTAGGCTAGGCTACTTCTTACGTTACAATTCTAACATTACGGTACTTTCTAAAAGTCAAGTTTAGGCCATTAAAAACATGCAAAATAATTGTGAAACATAAAAACAACTGATTAAAAATCGTGCTCCGTCACCACACACTGGTACGCGTTGATGTAAGTTGGCAAAAAGAACGAAAAATTGGTAAAGAATGTGCCACTCAGGCTCTCACTTCGATGATTCATGGTCACGTTGGCTGAATTACCAAACATGTGTTTGATGATCGTATTAGTCACGCGATCAAGTCGTCTGCTAGATCTCAAAAAAGGAAAAAAAATTGCGTTCATCATATCATGGAGTAAATTGTAACTCCATAATTATATAGCGTTAGTGATATTTACAATTTGTGTCGAGAGTCAGTTTTCTTGAAAAGTATTGAGATACTACGATATATCGCGATACTACGATATATAGCGATACCATGATATATCGCGATATTTTTCTTCACGATAATCAATACGTAATAGAGCTTTGTCGTGACAGCACTAAAATTTATGAGGACTATTATAGAAACAATTTAGTGAAAGAAGCATTATGATATCTTTTTCCGTTCAGGAGTTATTGCATTTCAAAGATTGTGCCAGTGTGTTAAAAAGTGACCTCGCAGTGTAAAATGTGATGTCATAAAGGCAGATCCAAGACAATTTTTATGTTTCTATAAAACTCTATTTTCTTTATAAAAAAATTATATAATTGTTTTTATAAAACTAAAAAAAATGTTTTTCTTTTACTTAAGAGTGTAAGGTTCATGAGCAGATGGGAAAAGCATGTTCTTATAAAGTGTATATTATACCCCATCTCAATTAATAAACAAAATATGCTCCCAGTGATTTAGGAAGAGCCAATTAATTTTTAAAGAAATTCACACAAATTGTCATGGATTTACCCTTATGACATCAGATTGTACACTGTGAGGTCACTTTTCAACACACGCTCAATCTTTGAATACAATAAGTCCTAAACGGAAAAAGACACCCAACACAATTTTTACACCAAATTGTTTCTTTCGTAGTCCTCTACGGAATTGGAATGAATTATTAAATTTCCTACTGTTCTGAATAAAGGTGTCAAAAATCTTCCTAAGAAAAAATTTTGACAAATAATATTAATGTACTTGAATACATCTTTCCTTTTCGCGATTAATGTACTTTTCATCGCACATTTACATGGGAGACATTTTAGAGCACATATTTACCAAATATACAATTTTACTTAAGACTTATAAAAAATCATGATCTTTTTTTCCCCATGTGAATTTCTGATTTTTCTGCAGTTATAACAGTCAGAACTTTAGATTTGTATCCATCTCTGGTCCTCTATCATATATATGAAAATGACAATTCACAGAAATATTCCTTTAAGTGATGATGGTTATATCATGTAAGTGATAAACAATCATCCATCGCCGATCTTGATTTTACTGAGGGATAACTACCTCATGGGATGCTTATCCCTTGTCAATCTTATTTTCTCATTGTAATCTTTATTTTGCAGGGCAATGGAACAGTCCATTATTTCTCAGAAAGCCATGATTCAGGATTACATGGAAAAGATAGAGGCTCTCCAGGCCGAGATGGATAAGGTATTTTAAATTGTTTATGAAGGAATTTTAATTAAAACATTTCCCATTTATTTGATGTTCAATATTTTCTGTAACTTTGAAATAGGAGGGGGATTTGCAGTTGGAAGGTGCATAATTAAAACTGAAGATAAAATGAGACATTTTGCAGAGGCGGAAACAGAACAAACTAATTAGTAATTGATTTTTAACTGTCAATTGATTTTTATCTGAAATACTAAACCGTTTAATAAGCCATAATTGAAAAATAAATATGCTTTTTCTCCATTCCACTTCATCTGCACCACTATTTGTTGAGCCACAAACCCGTCACATGACCTTCACTGACAGAGCCTTTTCCTGTTATGTTCCTCATGAATGGAATCATCAACTGCCTGTACACATCAGCAATGCAAAGTTCATTGACATTTTCATCAAACTCTTGAAACTTCTTGAACTTGTCCATAAACTTTAGTTTCTTGTGCCTGTTTGGCTCCCTAGTGCAATTTATAGGTTTTTAACACTATATATATAACATTGATTGATCGATGGGTTCAGTGGTCAAGCAAATCATCTTTTTGGACTTACCCACAAACTCGTTTCTTGTGCCTGTTTAAGCGCCCTAGTGCAATTTATAGGTTTTTAGCACTATAGAAATAACATTGATTTATCTATTGGTTCAGTGGTCAAGCAACACATCTTTTTGGACTTACCCATAAACTTTAGTTTCTTGTGCCTGTTTAGCGCCCTTGTACAATTTATAGGTTTTTAAGACTATATATATATAACATTGATTGATCGATGGGTTCAGTGGTCAAGCAAATCATCTTTTTGGACTTACCCACAAACTCGTTTCTTGTGCCTGTTTAGCGCCCTAGTGCAATTTATAGGTTTTTAGCACTATAGAAATAACATTGATTGATCTATTAGTTCAGTGGTCAAGCAACACATCTTTTTGGACTTACCCATAAACTTTAGTTTCTTGTGCCTGTTTAGCGCCCTAGTACAATTTATAGGTTTCTGGCCATATATACATAACATTGATTGATCGATTGGTTCAGTGGTCAAGCAACATCATCTTTTTGGACTTGTCCATCAACTTTAGTTTCTTGTACCTGTTTAGCACCCTAGTACAATTTATAGGTTTTTGGCGCTATAAATATAACATTGATTGATCGATTGGTTCAGTGGTCAAGCAACATCATTTTGGACTTACCCACAAACTTTAGTTTCTTGTGCCTGTTTAGCGCCCTAGTACAATTTATAGGTTTCTGGCCATATATACATAACATTGATTGATCGATTGGTTTAGTGGTCAAGCAACATCATCTTTTTGGACTTACCCATAAACTTTAGTTTCTTGTACCTGTTTAGCACCCTAGTACAATTTATAGGTTTTTGGCGCTATAAATATAACATTGATTGATCGATTGGTTCAGTGGTCAAGCAACATCATCTTTTTGGACTTACCCACAAACTTTGGTTTCTTGTGCCTGTTTAGCGCCCTAGTACAATTTATAGGTTTTTAGCACTATAGAAATAACATTGATTGATCGATTAATTTAGTGGTCAAGCAGCATCATCTTTTTGGACTTACCCACAAACTTAAGTTTCTTGTGCCTGTTTAGCGCCCTAGTACAATTTATAGGTTTTTAGCACTATAGAAATAACATTGATTGATCGATTAATTTAGTGGTCAAGCAGCATCATCTTTTTGGACTTACTCACAAACTTAAGTTTCTTGTGCCTGTTTAGCGCCCTATTGCATTTTATAAGTGTTTAGCACTATAGAAATAACATTGATTGATCGATTAATTTAGTGGTCAAGCAACATCATCTTTTTGGACTTACCCACAAACTTTAGTTTCTTGTGCCCGTTTAGCACCCTAATGCAATTTATAGGTTTTTAGCACTATATATATATAACATTGATTGATCGATTGGTTTAGTGGTCAAGCAACATCATTTTTTTGGACTTACCCACAAACTTAAGTTTCTTGTGCCCGTTTAGCACCCTAATGCAATTTATAGGTTTTTAGCACTATATATATATAACATTGATTGATCGATTGGTTTAGTGGTCAAGCAACATCATCTTTTTGGACTTACCCACAAACTTTAGTTTCTTGTACCTGTTTAGCACCCTAGTGCAATTGATAGGTTTTTAGCACTATAGATATAACATTGATTGATCGATTGGTTCAGTGGTCAAGCAACATCATCTTTTTGGACTTGTCCATAAACTTTAGTTTCTTGTGCCTGTTTAGCGCCCTAGTGCAATTTATAGGTTTTTGGCGCTATAGATATAACATTGATTAATCGATTGGTTCAGTGGTCAAGCAACATCATCTTTTTGGACTTACTCACAAACTTTAGTTTCTTGTGCCTGTTTAGCACCCTAGTGCAATTTATAGGTTTTTGGCGCTATTGAAATAACATTGATTGATCGATTGGTTCAGTGGAACAAGCAACATCTTCTTTTTGGACTTACCCACAAACTTTAGTTTCTTGTGCTTGTTTAGCGCCCTAGTGCAATTTATAGGTTTTTGGCGCTATATAAATATAACATTGATTGATCGATTGGTTTAGTGGTCAAGCAACATCATCTTTTTGGACTTATCCACAAACTTTAGTTTCTTGTATAGTTTTTGGCGCTATAGATATAACATTGATTGATCGATTGGTTCAGTGGTCAAGCAATATCATCTTTTTGGACTTACCCACAAACTTTAGTTTCCTGTGCCTGTTTTAGCGCCCTACTGAGTACAATTTATAGGTTTTTAGCACTATATATATAACATTGATTGATCGATTGGTTTAGTGGTCAAGCAACATCATCTTTTTGGACTTACCCACAAACTTTAGTTTCTTGTATAGTTTTTGGCGCTATAGAAATAACATTGATTGATTGATTGGTTCAGTGGTCATGCAACATCATCTTTTTGGACTTACTCACAAACTTTAGTTTCTTGTGCCTGTTTAGCGCCCTAGTGCAATTTATAGGTTTCTGGCCATATATACATAACATTGATTGATCGATTGGTTCAGTGGTCAAGCAACATCATCTTTTTGGACTTACCCATAAACTTTAGTTTCTTGTACCTGTTTAGCGCCCTAGTACAATTTATAGGTTTTTGGCGCTATAAATATAACATTGATTGATTGATTGGTTCAGTGGTCATGCAACATCATCTTTTTGGACTTACCCACAAACTTTAGTTTCTTGTGCCTGTTTAGCGCCCTAGTACAATTTATAGGTTTCTGGCCATATATACATAACATTGATTGATCGATTGGTTCAGTGGTCAAGCAACATCATCTTTTTGGACTTACCCATAAACTTTAGTTTCTTGTACCTGTTTAGCGCCCTAGTACAATTTATAGGTTTTTGGCGCTATAAATATAACATTGATTGATTGATTGGTTCAGTGGTCATGCAACATCATCTTTTTGGACTTACCCACAAACTTTAGTTTCTTGTACCTGTTTAGCGCCCTAGTACAATTTATAGGTTTCTGGCCATATATACATAACATTGATTGATCGATTGGTTCAGTGGTCATGCAACATCATCTTTTTGGACTTGTCCATCAACTTTAGTTTCTTGTACCTGTTTAGCACCCTAGTACAATTTATAGGTTTTTGGCGCTATAAATATAACATTGATTGATCGATTGGTTCAGTGGTCATGCAACATCATCTTTTTGGACTTACCCACAAACTTTAGTTTCTTGTACCTGTTTAGCACCCTAGTACAATTTATAGGTTTTTGGCGCTATAAATATAACATTGATTGATTGATTGGTTCAGTGGTCATGCAACATCATCTTTTTGGACTTACCCACAAACTTTAGTTTCTTGTACCTGTTTAGCGCCCTAGTACAATTTATAGGTTTTTGGCGCTATAAATATAACATTGATTGATTGATTGGTTCAGTGGTCATGCAACATCATCTTTTTGGACTTACCCACAAACTTTAGTTTCTTGTACCTGTTTAGCGCCCTAGTACAATTTATAGGTTTCTGGCCATATATACATAACATTGATTGATCGATTGGTTCAGTGGTCAAGCAACATCATCTTTTTGGACTTACCCATAAACTTTAGTTTCTTGTACCTGTTTAGCACCCTAGTGCAATTTATAGGTTTTTAGCACTATAGAAATAACATTGATTGATCGATTAATTTAGTGGTCAAGCAGCATCATCTTTTTGGACTTACCCACAAACTTTAGTTTCTTGTACCTGTTTAGCACCCTAGTGCAATTTATAGGTTTTTAGCACTATAGAAATAACATTGATTGATCGATTGGTTCAGTGGTCAAGCAACATCATCTTTTTGGACTTACCCACAAACTTTAGTTTCTTGTGTCTGTTTAGCACCCTAATGCAATTTATAGGTTTTTAGCACTATATAAATAACATTGATTGAATCGATTGGTTTAGTGGTCAAACACCATCATCTTTTTAGACTTACCCACAAACTTTAGTTTCTTGTGCCTGTTTAGCACCCTAATGCAATTTATAGGTTTTTAGCGCTATATAAATAACATTGATTGATCGATTGGTTTAGTGGTCAAGCAACATCATCTTTTTGGACTTACCCATAAACTTTAGTTTCTTGTACCTGTTTAGCGCCCTAGTGCAATTTACAGGTTTTTGGCGCTATAGATATAACATTGATTGATCGATTGGTTCAGTGGTCAAGCAACGTCCTCTTTATGGACTTACCCACACACTTTAGTTTCTTGTGCCTGCCTAGCGCCCTACTGCAATGTATTGGTTTTTAGTGCTATAGAAATAACATTCTATATACATAACATTGATTGATTGATTGAATATTTAAAGATAGTCATAACTGAAAATTCTATGTTTTTTTGATAGAAAATTTAAAGAAAATATTTGTCACTCTCCATGGGCGCTTAACATATTTTTTCTTCCTTTCAGGTGCTAGAACTTTTTGAAATGACCAAGTACGAATTGGACGAGAGAACGGAAGAACTGGAAGTGACAACGAAGGTGCTCGTCGAGACCAAGGATACCCTCAAAGTGACTGAAGTGGTTGGTATTCTCTTTTTGTCACTGTTGTGCCATTCTCTGTTACATTACGTGTGTGACCAGCCAGAGAATGCAGTGCCCTAGCTATTCTGTTTCAGAGGGGCGGCCCTCCCTGCCCCTCCATTGGCCGCCTGTTTTAGTCTGCTCTGGCCCTCATCAGAAAAAGAAAAAAAAAATCTTGAAAAACTGAATCTGTACCTTACATGGATACAGAATGATAGTATAGTAAGAACCTGTCCTGTTTGGCTCATGAATGGTCCTTTATCAGTCAGAATACTTTCATTTTAAGTTATGATTATAGCTAAAATCCCAGAGCTTCACCAGGGGCTTAAAGGAATATTCACATGTTTTTTTGTTGTAACATTTTATTTGAGAGAGAGCATACTTTTAGAGCCAATTTGGTACACAAATCAGGGTGATATCATATTCCGTTCAGTAAATATGGATTTTTAAAGATTTCCCAATTGCATTTCAAAGTTTTTGTACAGTATGATGAATCCTTGTTTGATGATGTCATAGAGACAATATTATTGCAAATGTTTATGTATTTCTTTGATCGTTGATTGGTTGTTTCTGTGAGATTAGAAACAATTTTCCAAAAGCTTTTGATGTAGGGTATATTTGGCAATGTATATAAATACTTAACTTTCATCAATTTATTTTGCTAGCAGGTTTTACTATTAAAAAACAATGATAGATTTTAATGAAATACATCAACTTTGTGGGAGAATGTGTTGCTGTGATGTCACACTGAGCCTTTTCCTATTTGTTTATTGCCATTTTTTGTGAACCTTAAAATTTGAATATCTCCTGGTAGGAATAAGATATCAACATGATTTTTGTACTAAATTGTTTCTAACTTGTTCTCTTTCTTGTGAAAGTAAAAAAAAAAAGGAAATATTCCTTTAAGGGGACCTTTTGGACCCAATGCCGAAAAGGTGCAGTGCTTTAAGCATACATTTATGTGCCCCTCAACAAATCTAGCACCTGTCTCTGTTGAAATCAAGCTAGGGGTCTTGAATGGCCCTGTTACATTTGTTGAGAGATATCATAACTGCAACAATTCCTGCATGATTCTGTTGCTTTTTTTTTTAGTTTTTGGATTTTCTCAAACTTGTGCTCAAGTATATGGACAGGTAGCCACAAAATGAGCTAAAAACCATGCTCTAAGTATTTTGAATGGGAAAGTTGGCTACAGTGAATGGGAAATTGGATCTTATTATAACCTTGACCCAGATTTAGCACTAGCCTTTTATGAGAACCTTTGATATTTGAAGTTTTGGAAATAAATAAAAAGAATTACATTAAAGAATTTTAGTTGTATTCCTCTTCATATTTCATCACTTTGGCACATGCTGAAAAATTTCACAAACTTTAATTTGTCTTCAACTTAAAATCTACAAGGGCAAGTTTGAACATTTTAAGACTGTTCTACTGAGAATTTGCTACTTTCATCTGGAAAAAACCCTACCAGTCCATTCATCTTTAATTACACTTTAGAGTTGGAATTAATTATAAACAATTTTGCACTTGGTTCCGAATATTGTGTTGAAAATCTTCCATGCAAAATTGTGACAGAAATAATATTAGTGTGAGTGAAAACATCTTTATATACTTTCCTCTTTTTCAATTTAATGTACTATTCATTGCACAGGAGCACATTTTTACCAGATATACTGTTGCTTACTCAAATCTTAAAAAAAAAAATTTCAATAAATTATTATTATTATTATTTTTTCTTTCTTCATGTGAATTACTGTTTTTCCTCGGTTATAATAGCCGGAAACATATAAAAAAAAAAATCCGGCTCCATTACACTGTTACTTTAGGTTTCACTAATGAGAGTACTGCCCTGAGGCAGGTTATCAAAGCAATAAATCATTTTTCCATTCAAAACAGTTAAATCAGGAAAGCTACCCTCAAAAGCTGTCATTTGGGCAATTTGGTTATTGTTCAGCAAATTGAAAAAGCAGGTGCCATATATGAAGTGATGAAGAGTAGAGAGTGTGCATGAAATGAAACCTTAAGTAGACAATTTTTGAATGTTAGATGAAAAGAGCAAATTCGTAAATTTATTTCTTCCACTGCTACTTCTGAAAGCTAGTGAGGAATATTAATCTAGTTTTGGGCACCGCCTGAAATGTAATATTCAATTTATTATGTATTTTTTTAAACAAATGTTTCTTTTAATTGTACTTGTAATGCTTGACAGAATTTACGAGACACTACGCAGGACCGTGATGAGCAGAAGTATCTGGTATCAGAACACGTAAATACGGAAACCAGTCTGTCAAAGCAAGCAAAGCAGGTGAGAAAGTGACTAACGGGCTCAAAATGTAATCAATTCACTTGCTTAAGTTATACACACTGAATTCAAATGTCAGTGGAAGCAGAGGTCTCCCATTTCGCCACCAAGAAAGGATCGCTCTGTCTCACATGCATAGGTAAAAAGGATCATGAATTTGCCTCATCGTGTGAGCAATAATGGTATCGATTCATAACCGGGCCCAAACATGCACCTGGTTTGCATAAATTCTTCTTTCAAATGTGTCTCAAGCTGGACCCCAAATTTATGAAATAAAGCAAGAATACAACGATATCCTTGTGGGCTTAATTTATAACCTTCCCAACCATTAAGTCTAAACCTCGTAATACATTATGTGTCTTAAGTCAAATCTTATATGATCAATCATCTTATATGGTCAATCATTTACCTATGGTGCCTACTTGTAATCTGACAATGAATTCACAATCCCTATTTCATTACCTTTAAAATAATACCTTTCCCATCAACATTGGACCTTCACTTTTTGAGTTATGGGTATCAAAGTTTGTGGGCTTGCCCCATTTTTATGATTTTCAGCAATATTTGATTCTCCGTAATTTTTGATTTCGCTAAAAATTGAAATTTGGCCTTTTTCTGCGATAACAATTACATATACCAAATTTAAAGCAATTCTGAGATGGTGGTGTATTTTCCATTGGGTAATCTGACATGAAAATGTTCCTTTTCAGTTTAGCCTTTCCTGAAATTACCTTTTTTCCCTTTAAGTTACTTTGAAATAATTCAACCTCTCTGGTACAATATGGCTTTTGCTGATGACTTGCTGACACCCACCATCAATACATCAATCCTTCTTTCAGATACTGAATGTGACAGATGGCAGCATAAAAGACGTTCACGGTCTTCATGCCAAGTTGGACAGGAAGCGCGCGGTAGAAACCCATAATGAGACCGTTCAGAGTATATTCATGGAGGACTACGCTACCTCCACCCACAACATGCAGGAGGTACTGCAGGGATTTCATCAGGAGCAGCAAGCCAGGTTAACTGAAATGAGAACAAACTTCAGTGAGTTTTTTAATGTCTTGTTTGTTGTCATTACATACTTAAAAATGTAACGTTTGAATAGTTTTACATGCTGAAAATGTAATACTTTAATAGTTTTACATGCTGAAAATGTAATATTTTAATAGTTTTACATGCAGAAAATGTAATACTTTAATAGTTTTACATGCTGAAAATGTAACGCTTTAATTGTTTTACATGCTGAAAAAGTAATACAGTAATAGTTTTACATGCTTAAAATGTAATACTTTTTAAGTTTTACATGCTGAAAATGTAATGCTTTAATAGTTTTACATGCTAAAAATGTAACGCTTTAATTGTTTTACATGCTGAAAATGTAATAGTTTTACCTGCTGAAAATGTAATGATTTAATAGTTTTACATGCTGAAAATGTAATACTTTAATAGTTTTACATGCTGAAAATGTAATACTTTTAAGTTTTACATGCTGAAAATGTAATGCTTTATAGTTTTACATGCTGAAAATGTAATGCTTTAATAGTTTTACATGCTGAAAATGTAATACTTTAATAGTTTTACATGCTGAAAATGTAATGATTTAATAGTTTTACATGCTGAAAATGTAATACTTTAATAGTTTTACATGCTGAAAATGTGATACTTTAATAGTTTTACATGCTGAAAATGTAATGCTTTAATAGTTTTACATGCTGAAAATGTAATACTTTTAAGTTTTACATGCTGAAAATGTAATGCTTTATAGTTTTACATGCTGAAAATGTAATGCTTTAATAGTTTTACATGCTCAAAATATAATACTTTAATAGTTTTACATGCTGAAAATGTAATACTTTAATAGTTTTACATGCTGAAAATGCTTTAATAGTTTTACAATCTGAAAATGTAATGCTTAGTTTTGCCATGTTGTTTGCATGCTCCTTTATTCCCCAACTGCCATTTTGGGCTATTTTCGGCAGTTCAGTAAAATAAAACACTTGACCATCATTGACCTTTAATGTCACTCATAAACAGTAAATATAGATATTAGAGCTGTGAACGTTTAGGGATTTTAGTAAACGTGTACACGCCAAAAAGAGCGAGCGTGTATCGTGTACAAGCGTTTAGTACCGTAATTTTCAGAATACACTCAAATTGCTCCAAAACTACGAGGCGAAGTAAAAAAAAATCGCGCAACCAGTATGGCAAAAGTACTGACTCCATTGCCCAAATAGACGCTGAGTTTTGCTTTCCAAATCGTAAAAAGTTTACTTCTACAGTATAGATCATCATTTTTATGGAAAATATGCATAGAAATTTAGTTTAGAAAGAACAGATAACTTCCTTTCAATGTGCTTTAAACTTAACATCGCTACGGCTTTTAAAGTTCTTCTGTGAAAATCTTGCATACTAGGCCTATGATATACCTCGCCGTTAAACATTTCAAAAGTATGCCACCGCCACCAGGAAGTTCTGAAATATCAGTCCTCTCGAAAAAATGGCCGCCATCTTTGCGACACATGCAGAATTTCAGCTTTCTTAAAACCCTTTTTTGTTTGTTTATTATGCAATATTTTTTCTTTCTTGTAAAATTTATTTGACTCGTCAGGTAATATTTACATGTAAATGTACTGATTGTCACAATTCAAGTATTTTTTAAGTGTTTTTTGGTCGATTTAACAGCTTGTAAAACGGGCCTTGATTGCTTAACGTTAGGCATATTGTTAGTTTCACTGTTTACTGCTGCACATTCGCGGTGCATTTTACACGTTAAATTACTCAGATTTCAGCGAAATCAAAGTACATAATATCCCCATTCATTGTTGATTACAGCGCATTTGTGATTCGCACATTTAAAAAGGATTATGCTAATCGGGTTTACAGTTCGTAAAAAGTCATTGATTGGAATTTTGTCAGCCGAATGTGTGTGTGATTTGAATCATGAATATTGATTTTCAACGGCAAGACACTATGATGTATGAAAAACGATTACTCGCAATGAAGTATTTAGTAAACGTTTACAAGATTTGCGAGCGTGTAGCGTGTACACGCTAAACGGTCACAGCTCTAATAGATATTGGGTAGATAAATTGTTTACAGAACCCAATTAGTCTCTGAACAATACGTGTAGCTGGTGTATAAAATGCGTTCCATAGCATGGAGGAAAGTGGGAAAATCTGCATGATTTTAAGCATATGTACACAATATGATGCTAAAATCTAATGCTTAGTTTTACATGCTGAAAAATAGGTCTGTCATGACATATCGATTATCGCAATATCTCCTTTTTTTATGACATGAAATATGCTTCTCGCGCATATTGCAATACCAAAAACTAATACTCAACTAAGAAATTTTCACACAATAGGCTAGGCTACTTTATACGTTACAATTCTAACGTTACGGTACTAAATATAAAAGACAAGTTTAGGCCATTAAAAATGTGCAAATAATCGTAAAACATAAAAACAACTGATTAAAATCATGCTCCGTCACCCCACACTGGCATTGATGTAAGTTGGCAAAAAGAATGAAAAATTGGTCCAGAAATGTGCCACTCAGGCTCTCAATTGGATGATTCATGGTCATATTGGCTGAATTACCAAACATGTGCGTGATGAACGTAATAGTCACGTGATCATGTTGTCTGCTAGATCTGCAAATCATTTTTTTTTGCGTTCATCATATCATGGAGTAAATTGTAACTCCATGATCATATAACGTTAGATTAACAATTTGTGTCGTGAGTGAGTTTTCTTGAAAATTATCGCGATATATGATATACCGCGATATTTTTCTTCACGATAATCGATACGTAATAGAGCCATGACGTGACAGCACTTCTGAAAAAGTAATGCTTAGTTTTATGTTCTGAAAATGTAATGCTTCATTGAATTTTGGGCTGCACTGTTTACACATGTAAATGTTTAGACAAACAAACTATTATCCTTCAACATATAGGCTCTATGCCTTTTAGGATACTTTCTTTCACATTACCATTTTCATGCCTTTGTAAAGTTTCTGATGTTAGGTGTCTATAGTGATTAATAAATGAAATGAAACTTAATTAATTCTTAAATGTAATTAAGTTGATACACAAGCTTATAGTCTCCCTTAAACAATCAAAACTGACTATTCAAGTAGCTGAAATATACTTAGGACAGTTTTAAAGGATTAGCTCAGGGGTCAAGCAAGTCATCTGATATAAAAGAGACAAAATAGTGAAGAAAGCATTTAAAAATCTTACTCTGTTAAGGAGATATCCAAGTTTAAGGTTTGGTATCATTTGTAGAGAAATGACTGAAATCAGATTAGTTGTGACATCACAGCCTCAGATTCCTCACAGTTTTTATGTATTCTATCATATTTTGTCCTGCGATTTTGTGGCTTAAAAACCATGGGATATGTCAAAAAAGTAGTAAAACTGATTCTAGGAAGAGTATTTATAATTTAACACCTGAGAAAGTTTGAGAAAAATAAATACATTAACAATTGTTAAGAATGTGAGGATAAAGACACCAACTTTCCATAGTAGACTTACTACACCAGTCATTTCTACACAGATAAGACAGTTTTAAGCTTGAGTATTTCCTAAATGGATAAGATTTGTGAATGCTTTCTTCACCACTTTGTTTCTTTTGAAGTCCTCTTTCATATAAGATGGACTTGCATGACCCAATTCTTTAATGGAATGTATTATCAACCGGATGATTTGCAGTTAAATGTTTGAGTGCCATAATGTTGCCCTGGGAGATAGTGCGTGCTAATAGTTTGTGTTAATACATGGTTTTATTCTCTCATATATGTGACAAACCAAACCATATATGTGATATTATTTATTTATTTTTTCAAATATATTTTTGATGGTGAAGTTTTTGAAATGTTTTTTGTATTTCTTCTTCTCAAATAATAAATTACAACAAGATAATGGAATACAATGAATTTCAAATAATGAAAGAAAAATAGAAATGTATAAACATCTGATATTTCATGATGAAATAACCATCCTTATGAAGAATGTCCATCAATCATTCATGGGTTTTGCACAAAGTCCTCCCAAGCATATAATGTATATTTTTGTTTAGGCTCTGCCAAGGACTAATCTGATTTGTATCACTGAACAGCAGTTATGCAGCTTGAGCCCAAGATGAATTACCTATTGTGTACAGTGTAATAGTAGCTGGTTGCTAACAAGTGAACTGTGAATAGACTATGAAGATGTTGTTGGTTAAGAAGGTATAGATTACCCCTGTGTTGTGTATGGTGTAACAATAGCTGGATGCTAGTCAATGAATTGTGAAGAGTCTCTCGGGTTGAATGGTGTGGATTACCCGTGATTTTGAGAAAATCGGGGGTGTCGGGTTGGAGTGGTCTAAGGGCCAAAAATTCTTATGTTTGTCAAGCATATAGGAGAAGCAAAATACAAATATTACGTGGATAGCAGTTCAAGTTGTAGTTTGATTAACCAAGGATACCACTGTTAAAGAATTTATCGCGACCTGATTTTAAGCAAGCATTATAGAACATTACATAACGTAATTTTTAAAGTGATTCAAGTTTAAGTTTACTTTTTGCATCTTGCATTTGTAAATGCAGAATTGAAACCAAATCATAAGTTTGTTTACATCTTTGTTTATACAACAAAGCTATACCAAAGATTAAGGTTTCTGGATTGATAAAAAGAGTATTCTTAGTACTATCAAAAACAAAATTCTTTAAAAGCTGCCATATCGGGCGCACCTTATCACAATCAAACATGATATAAGGTAATGGCTCTCTCTCTCTCTTCAAGGCAAAATGAACACAGATCGTGTTCCATAGTAGATAAAATCCTTGTATTGATCCGATATTGTCACCAAACGAATTTACTGTCCAAATTCAGATTAAAAGGGGTTTTAAATCAAATTCAATTTAAATTAACATTACCCACTTCACCTTGCCAATTATCTTGCGATTTGATAGTGACATTAAAAGAATGAATTAATTGTCTATAAAAATCAGAACCACCTTTCTCGGATCTTAGTAACTGCATAAAACTCAAGAAGAAAGGCCTTTTCTAACTTACAAGATGTGTGGCCATTTAAAAAATGTTTAACTGCCCTTATCACGCCTTCATATTTTAAAAGTTTGTATTTAAATGAAAAAGACTAGTAAAACTCTAAAAGGACAGAAAGTGCCATCCACATCAATAAGATCATCAATAATTTGAACACCTTTCTGTATCCAATCATTTAAGACGAAGTTCTGTTTCCAACCTGAATTAAATTATTAAGCCAAAGGGTCTGTTTTTCAACCTAAATTAAATCATTAAGCCAAAGGGTCTGTTGGGTATTTAATCATTAAGCTAAAGGGTCTGTTGGGATATCTGATCAGTAAGCCAAAGGGTTTGTTGGGTATTGAGCTTCTTACGGATATCTGATCATTAAGCCAAAGGGTCTGTTGGATATTTGGCTTCTCACGGATATCTGATCAGTAAGCCAAACGGATATCTGATCATTAAGCCAAAGGGTCTCTTTGGTATTTGGCCAAAGGGTCTCTTGGGTATTTGGCTTCTGATGGATATCTGAGTTGGTCGAGGTCCTCACACAAATAAGGGCACTTAAGATGTCTTTGTAAATATCATTAACAATTAACTCAATCCTACCGTTGAAAGTACATTGAACTGCAATTCCATAAATGAGTAGCCTTATTCTGTAGAAAATATTTAATGAGAACAAAGGTACATGAAAGGGGAGATGCATTGTGGTATCTTCTCAACCAAGTGAGCTTCAGTGAATGCATGTAGCATAGCATAGCAAGGTTTAATGACCGAAGCATCCAGTGCTAAACATTATATCCAGATGGCCACGGCCTTTGATAACCATTTGTGAACTCACTGGTTTCAGACCCACCGGAATTCGAACCCGCGACGTGCGGGTGAGAGGACAAAGCACTAACCACTACATCACAGAGGTTGGTAGCAATTCAGATCCAACATGCATAAACCGCCATCTTCATAAGGAAGACCAAGCTGTTTTGTTTGACATGTCGGGACCATTCCAAGTGAATGAATAAAACATTTTTTCAACTGTGATGGTGAAGTTGGTACAAACAATGAAAATGTCCAGTAACCAATATTTGTGCAAGCACAACTATGCATACCTGTCTGAATTGTAGTACCTGAGATCGTACTACTGACACAGCAATCATGCACTTATCATTTCTTTTGAATTTCATTTTCCCTAAAGATGCAACATTAGAACGAAGGTCCAACGAAGTAATTGATATCCAAAAAGACCTTGTTGCCATGACGACGAACCTTGAAGAAAGGACTATGGCGCTGAAGGATGCCCAGGAGAAAAGTGCCAATGAGAGACAACATGAACTCACAACAATGGAGGATATAGTTGTAGTATGCAAGGTGAAGATTTAAAGGATTAGTTCAGTGGTCAAGCAAGTCTATCTTATATGAAAGAGGACTTTAAAAGAAACAAAATGGTGCAGAAAGCAATCTAAAATCTTATTCTGCTAAGGAGATATTCACGTTTAAAGTTTGGTATCATTTGTGTAGAAACGACTGAAATCACACTAGTTTTGATGTCATAGCCTCAGGTTCCTGAAATTCTTTATGTATTCTATCATATTTTGTCCTGCAAATTTGTGGCTTACAAACCATGGGATATGTCAAAAAAGTAATAAAACTTAATCTAGGAAGTGTATTTAAAATATTCTACCTGAAGAAAGTTTGAAGAAAAATAATTCAAATAGTGAAAAAATGAAATAAACTTTCTTTAAAGTACATAAAGACTTTGAGGAATCTGAGGCTGCGACGTCACAACTAGTCTGATTTCACTTGTTTCTACACTAATGATACCAAACTTTAAATGTGAATATCTCCTTAACGGAATAAGATTTTAGATTGCTTTCTTCACCATTTTCTTTTTTTGAAGCCCTCTTTCATATAAGATGAACATGCTTGACCACTGAACTAATCCTTCAACATATTTTGAAATTTTTGTTCATATTCATAGAAGTCAATTGCACATTAAAAAAACTCCATTTAGAATATGAGAAAGGAAAGTAGCTGCGAAACTGGATAAAAACATATATAAAACAAAATGGTTGAAGGATACTAGGGCCACAAGTCTTTCTAATATTCACTGACCTGTTTTGCCCACTAAAGTGATAAAACTCTGTTTATGAATTTTAGAAAACTACTTGGTATGAATAAATATTAGTGTTGGAGAAGTTTCTTAGCTCTGCACGTGGGTCAAAAAGCTTTGCTGAATTTTCATTCTCTAGAAAATGGTAAAATGGAATCCATCTCGGTTTTGTATAATGCGTAATATCATAAATCTACATTGTCTCATTGCGCACTAGTCAAATGGTTTAGGCTGCAGCTAGAAAGGGCGCCATAAACTTTACCGGGATTGGAAGTGCGACATTGTGGTGAAAAACACTGCATTTTCTCGCTTCATTTTTTGAAAGTGTTCAGAGAAACCAGATACGATGTTACTGTTCTACCATGGGACCGACGGTTTAACGTATCCTCCAAAGGGCGCCATTCAACCATTGCCACTTTGTCAACAGCTGAATGGGGAACGGGAGCTGCAAACGACGTACTTCTGCTTTGATGTTCGGCGTATTTGTCTGCATAGCTGTGGGAAAATGGGTTAGACCTGAACGAGGCTTGAAGCGGGTACCTCCAGCATCTCAGTCGTGTGCTCTACCAACTGAGCTACCTAAACTACCCCAGGACATTAACTAACCATTATTCATTTAATCCTGAGTTGTTGTTGTTGTTGTTGTTTTCTTTAATAATCCATTTACTTTAGTGTGAACATTGTATCAACGTATCCAATTTTTCTTTTCTTCTAGGAGCATCAAGTTGAATCTCTACAAAGTTTCATCTCTTCCGAATTTTTGCCAGCAATTCACTCCCTACAAGAGCAGCTTTCCCAGAAAACTGCTGCTCTTCAAGCATGGAAATTGGAAATTGATAATAAAGTAAGATTTATTATTATTACTATATCACTTGACATATTAATGGTATAACCCATCATTGTGGCAAAAATTCATCAAAATCGGGTAAAGATTGACCATTTTACAGCGTTTTAAAATCTCAGACATATTTGCATATTTTTGATAAATTTTATGATGTATTATCTCAGGATGACCTTGGTAATTTTGTTTGTAAATCCTTTGAACATTTGCTGAATAGCCTATCTCCTATTATGTTTTAAAGACTGTTCCAGAGACCTCCATGGCAGTAGGGTAAATCTTCAGCTTTCCAATCTAGCGTCCCAGGTTCAATTTCGGTGGGTCTCCAACCAGTGCTTCATGGCTGGTTATTAAAAGCGGCTGTGGGTGTCTTGATGTAAATACTCCAATGGAGGTCTGTTGGGACGTTCTAAACCTTGGTAAACCAACCAACCAAGTGATATTGATTGCTGTTGATAATACGCAATTAACCAAAAAAGATTTAATTTAAAAAAAATCTTCACCTTTTAGGGGTAAAAAAACTGCAACTTTATTACGATTTTGTTTAATAAATCATTTATTAATCGTTCATTAAAACTTGAAATAATAGAATTGTGCTTTCGCTGGGTAATACCGAAAATGTCAATCATGGACCTGCTCTGGTTTGGTTTTCAGCCCAAGGGATTGAAACCAAGGAATAATTCTTGATCTAGTGCTAAGCTTTGAGATCCATAAACGAGTACGATCCCTTCGGACTTTAAAGGAGCTGGGGGCTGAAAAGTTAGGGCATTAGTTTTTGCCAATTTATTCTAACTAATAGAAATCACATCACGGTCTGTTTATACAGAAATGTTCACCTATCGTGTACAAGTGAACAAATTTTAATAAGTCAATGGGAAAATAGTGCAATTTTTGATCCCGGGTCGGAATTTAGTAGCGTTTATGATATTCTGTACCACTGGGTGCAAGAAAGGTATTTGATTTAGTACAAGGCTCAATTTAAAAACTCCCTCACTTTTCGGCCACCAGCTCTTTTAAGCATTTTCAGGTTGTGAGAAACTTATCAGTATATAAGAATATTTACTTCAAGTTATACCTTACCTTCCATGCTATAAATATGCAATCTGGTCACATGACCTAAAGATTGCATATTTATAGCATGGAAGGTAAGTATAGCTCTCGTAAATATACCCGCTACGCTTAGCGGGGGTAAACTCATAGCAAAACACTGTATAAGACTGAGGTGTTATTAAAACTGAAACCATATCATATTTCTTTTTTGAACAGATAAAAGATCAGAGTGAACTTGTTGAGAATTTCGTGGGGAGCAGCCTTAGCCATGTGGAGACCCAGTCTAGCATGGTGTGTAGTTATGTTCATCAACAAACGCAGTCACTTACAGAAACTCAAGCACAACTCCAGGCTGTTGTTGAGAAAGAGGAGCAAAGAAAACAGGTAAGTTAAACACTTAAAGGATTAGTTCAGTGGTCAAGCATGTCCATCTTATATGAAAAAGGACTTCAAAAGAAACATAATGGTGAAGAAACTACTTCAATATTTTATTCCGTTCAGGAGATATTCAAGGTTCATTAGAAATGGCTTGCTTAAAACCAGGAACAAATCAACCTGCCCTCAAATGAAGCAGGGCCGGTCGAAGTGAAAGTTATATATTTCTTTGTTTCCCAAACCACAAAACTGTGTACAGTTTCACCTCTCCATAGCTCCTTCATGATAACAACTACTCCCACTGGTGTTACATGGTATTTCTAGTAACACACATCTGAACATACTAATAGCAATCCTTTGTAATATAAGTAGTAACCGTAATTAATGATGGCATTGTTTGTCTTTGCTGCTGGGGAAAGATGAAACGAACTATGAGCATGGAACTATTTATACCTCAATGTTATGATGCAAAGTTAATCTTGTTGAATGATGCGGTTAATTTGTTGCTTGAAAATTGCAGGCCAAATTTTTAAGCAGTGCTTTTACTAATGTTAAAGCTCTGTCTTATACATGTAGAAATGATTGGTGTAATTAAAGATAGGAGTAATCTTTGAGCATGTTTTCCTTTCATTTCAGACTTTTCAAAAGGATCTCCTGGACTCTGTTGCTACTCTGCTAAATAGGTGTCACCAAGATTTCTCAGCCGATGCTGACCAGGTAGGTAGAAACTTCCCAGATTGGCTTTGACTGTGAAATATCTTCAACTTTCAATTTTAATTTCAAGAACATTTATTTTAGCCAACCTTTTGCATTACATTGGAAAACAAACATGGAATGTGTACAAATACTGAATAAACACAAAGTAACATAAATACATAACACAAACCAGGTACAAAGACAAATTCTGTGAGGATAATGAAGTACAAAATAAGTTTGAATAATGAATAGGGGGCATGTGAAGCTTGGAGATAACTTGTAAGTGTGAGTTTTCCCAGAACATGAACAATTAGCTCTACAAGAACACATATGCACCCACCCACTCCCCCACCCCACACTTAATCACCCCACACTGGTGCACACACTGGTCACTTCTAGAATTGAATATTGTAACAGTTTGTTGACTGGCATAAATAAGGCATCGCTTAAAAGGCTTCAAAATGTTCAGCGCACCTGCGGATGAGATATAAACACAAAGTAACATAAATACATAACATAAACCAGCAAGAAAGAAACATTCTGAGGTTAATGAAGTAGAAAATAAGTTTAAATAAAGAATAGGGGGCATGTGAAGCATTTGACCCAATTTCCAGTGAACTTTTAACCTTCATTGGTTGCCTATCAGGCAAAGAATAGATTTTAAAGTGTTACTTCTTACATACAAGTCTCTCCACCAACAGTCACCTGATGACATCTCTGCCCTGCTACACCTTCAAACTAATCGCAGGTCCTTTGTTCCACTTCATCTGCACTACTATTTTTTGAGCCACGCACCCGTCATACGACTTTTGCTGACAGAGCCTTTCCTGTTCTGCTTCTCGGAAGTGGAACAACTGGCTGTACACATCAGAAATGCAAAGTCCATGAACATTTTCAAAAAACTTCTGAAAAATCATCTTTTTGCAATTGCCCACATCCTTTAGTTTATTGTTCCTATTAAGCTTCCTAGTACAATTGATTGGTTTTCGGCACTATAGATATAACAATGATTAATTGATTAATAACACTCAAGCATCCCACACATACCCACCCCTACACAAACCCACCCACCCCCCACACACACACACACCTCTACACAAACCCGCCCCACACTAAACCATTGATGCATAGAAATACCAGTTTGATAGCTATGCAAGGCAAACATATTTCAATCTTGTTGAAGTAGATACAATGGAATAACATATAAAGAATGTTTGTTTTGTTAGTTTATCAGCCTAAGAAATGTATTGCTTTTAAAATCAACATTTTTTGGGATTGAGATTGCATTTTGTGACAATTTGTCCCAGGTAGACGATAAGATTTTTTTAAAAGCAGTTTTGTGCTAAACTAGCTGCTCATTAGTTTTAATCTTCCCTTTTCCTATTTTTTCACTGCAGGTGTCTTGCACAATTCAAAAATCCCAGAAGTACACAAGCACGCTTGGTGATGATTTTAAAAGGTTGGTAGTAATAATTAGCTTGTTATTCATAAAAGTACTTATATTTGTGGCATATACCTTTATTGTGTGTACAATTGACGTTTTTGAGCAAGGAAATAAGCCACACTTACCATAGCAACATGGTAACTACTTGGGGAAAACAAACCTGAAATCCGCAATTATGCATGACCAATGCATTGACATTTCGATGTTCATGTGGCCTGTCTAAGTTTTGATCCATTTATGCCACTTATTCGGATCTTTAAGTGTTTAGCAAAAGGAATAAACAAAAATCCATGTTTACCAACTGTTCTGGGTATGGGAATTGGATTTACAAAGCCAGTAGCGGGCCCGCAGGGGCATTTTTGTTCACCATCTTGTCGTCACTCTGTTTGTGTGTGCAAAATTTGTTTTGTGCAGTATATTTCATTGACCGCATACCAGATTTTTGCGTTACACAGATTTGTTGCAAGCCAAATTTGTGCAGTGATTGGTTGAAAAAGCTGTCAACTGTACCAGTACTATGATTGGTACAATTTTTTTTAAAAGCCCTAAATGTTTATCAAAATTGGTTAAAGATGACCATTTGACAGCATTTTGATTTTGTATGCATTATTATTCATTATGCAATTTTGTGACATCACAACAAGAGAACCTATGAATTTTTTTTATGTTAGCTTATTATTTTTCAATTCTCCATTAATGTTAATTGAATGGGAGGTTGAATATGGCATTTTTGAATCTCCACCATTAATGTTGCCAGACAAAACAACCTTGTGTGATTCAACCAGAAACTAACTCAGAGCTGTGATGTTATCATGCATAACAACTTTTGCATACTGAAAAAGATCTCAGGTATCATACTACTACTCACTAATACTCCATGCACAATTATATATATATAAATTTTATCCATATATATAGTGTACCATGTGATCATGAAGTAGCACTAATGCTGGATTAGGAATGTCCTGCCTTGATGCAGATGATGTCAGTTAATACTTTAAATACTTAAAGGACTTGTGACATGTAGCAATTTTGGTATCAACTGATGTTTGTTTTAATTTGTAACAACTTTTCTAATACATATCTAGTTCGAAAAATGGTTTCCGTCTTTCACAATCTTAGAAAACCCCTTTTTTGTTGCTCATATAAACGACTTAACTTCCTATTTTAATTTCTATTATCAAATTTTTTGATGTGTCATGTTGGACAGTGATATCACTGATCTCCGACTGGCCGTACGTAGACCCAGCCTATACACATACATTGTGTGTATTTATCGGTTACTACTAGCTCGAGTCCAGTTGTAGGCCTTTGTAGGAAACAAATCGCAGGATGGTATTGCTTAGATGAAAAGGAGAGAATTGTATGAATTGGTGCATGTACCAGATGAGACTGAGAGGCACTAAATATTTCAAAATGTATTCGTAAGTTACCTTAAATCTGTGGTGTTGTGAAGGCTTTCACGAAGGGTTTGTTGTGATACATATACGCATAGGTCTGGAACTTCTTGCTCAGTTGGCTCAGAGTGGCTAACTTCACCTGGTAATATCTTGAACATTTATGGTTGGATTGCATCTTTAGATGTACTATAGGGGTCAATAATGATTGCATTTTCAGGTGTACTATGGGGGTCTATAATGATTGCATCTTCAGGTGTACTATGGGGGTCAATAATGATTGCATCTTCAGGTATACTATAGGGGTCTATAATGATTGCATCTTCAGGTGTACTATGGGGGTCTATAATGATTGCATCTTCAGGTGTACTATGGGGTCTATAATGATTGCATCTTTAGGTGTACTATGGGGTCTATAATGATTGCATCTTAAGGTATACTATGGGGTTTATAATGATTGCATCTTTCAGGTGTACTATGGGGTCTATAATGATTGCATCTTTAGGTGTACTATGGGGTCTATAATGATTGCATCTTAAGGTGTACTATGGGGGTCTATAATGATTGCATCTTAAGGTGTACTATGGGGGTCTATAATGATTGCATCTTTAGGTGTACTATGGGGGTCTATAATGATTGCATCTTTAGGTGTACTATGGGGTCTATAATGATTGCATTTTGAGATATACTATAGGGGTCTATAATGTCTCCGTCAAGTTCTCAAAAGGAATCTGAGGTATCAGAGGATGAAATGTCCTAACTTTTTGCTGACGACATTTTAGGTCTGTAATCACTTTGTATGGGTTTATACAGGCAGTTCTGTGGGGGTCTACAACTTGAAACGTCACATATTTAAATAAATTTGAGGACACCACAGAAAGTGATTATTCTGGAATTCAAAATAACACAATTTTCACACTTTTTCAATTATTATTTTGGAGAAATAGAGGTTACTGAGTATTCAGTGAGTGTCAAACATCAGTTTAAAGCAAACTTGCTTCTACATGTCACCAGTCCTTTAAATGTAATGTGCCATGAATTTGTCAAATTGATATATTGCCCAAAATAAATTTCAATATTTTGAGGAACGTTCTGTAGGTCAAACTGAAAGTTAAAGGCTTTTAGTTTCCGTGGAGATTTGGTGAATTGATAGATTTTTTTATGATACTTGAATTATTTTCTTATATTAAGTGATTAATTTACTTGAATATTTCTATGGTTTGTTTGTTTGTTTGATGAAGGCTTAACGGCACCACAAGAACTAAGGTCAAATTGTGCCTGAGAGGTCAGATCATTCTAGAGGTAGGAAGTAAAGGAAACAGGAAGAGAATGAGAGAAATTTAAGGACAAAAGGTCAGAAAGCTGTGATCGTGAGGGGAGGTGCATGGTTGAAACAAAAACAAAGTAGAGAGGGGGTGGAAGAGGAAAATTTAAATATAGTCGTAAGGGAGGCATGATGAAGGAAGGAGATAAATTTTTTGGAAGAACTTAGCAATTGAGTTGTAGGGAGCGAGGGAAGCTCTGGGAAGGTTGTACAGGGGGCAAGCAAGGAGAACGTGATGGATTGTGAGGGTGCAATGGCAATTGTTGCAGAGGGGTTTGGGGGAGCCAGTAAGAAGGTGGGAGTGGGTGAGATGAGGGTGACCAATTCTAAGACGGGTAATATGTTTCTATGGAATGCTTTATCGTGATAATTTGTTTGCGATGATGTTTGAAATAATGAAAATAACTGTTGCAAAATTGTTGGCAATATGTATGGCATGGGGATAATTTTCTCATCAGAAAAAAATATACTCCGACGAAAAACTGTTATTTTTCTTCTTTCAGCGCTACCGAGAGAGTGCAGACACACTGTGAGGAATTCGCCCAAACTTTCACATCAGCAAGTGAGACCATTTTGGAGAATTGCCATAGTCATAACGATTCGGTAAGTTTAAACTGTTTACACCTCGTAGTGAGTGTGTGTAGTGGGAAATTTGATGTACATGTTGTTGATGTACATTGTTCTAAAAGCTCTTCTGAAAGACATTTACAGGTCTGACAATTCCAGAAGTTCTGTTTAATTATCCCCTCACCAACAAAGCTGGTGAAGAGGGATATAGCATATTTACCATCCGTCCGTTCGTCCACATTTATTGTCCATCCAACCTCATGCATAGTTCAGCCACTGAGGAACAATAGATTTTAGCCCTCGAAAAGGAATCCAACTACTTTTATGAAAAAAGAAATTTGTATAAAGGAAAATCTTGCTTTGAAAGAACTTGGAACAAATGCATTTCAGACTTGAATATCAAGTAAAATATTTGTTCTGGGATGAAAAAACAAGTTGAATAATAGAGCTGAAGACTGCATGGAATTTATAATTAAATGTCCTGGGAATAAATAGGGTAAAAAAAGTTTTCGATTGAATAGAGTGGAAACATAATAGACTGATGATTAATTATAAATTAATCTGCAATGAATATTCATTCTGATTAAGTAGATAAATCAGCCCTAATTGGTTTAGAAGGGGAAAAAGGAAAAAATGTGGGACAGGGTGGGATGGCACATCGTGCAGCTCATGGTACAGGGGAGGGATGGCATGTGGGACATGGTATATGGGACATGGTGGCAAGTCATATAGTGGGATGTCATCTTGATTGTAGGTGTGATGACATTTGGGTCATGTGGTGGAATGGCATCTGGATTTTCATGTATGATATCCTGTAGGGAGGAAGTAGCATGGTATGGCATGTGGAACAGAGGGTGGGATGGCAGGTGTGGCAGAGGATAGGAAGCATGTTATTAGCGGCAAGGGATTTATATCCTTTTTAATGTCTGGTTATCATAGAAATAGAACACTCATTTGTGAGTAATAATCTTTAAATTTGTAAAGTAATTATTGCATTATAAAATTTAAAAAAATATCTAGAGGTCTATTGTTTAATAACCTGATATGAATAAAAATATTGATTTAAATCTTAAAGACTTTAACATTCTTTATTTACACGGTCTATGGACATATGTAGAGGCACTATTTTTTTCATATATATGGAAATAAAAAATAATTGTAAATATTTACTTCAAGTTATATCTCGTCACCTTCCATGCTATAAATATGCAATCTGGTCACATGACTTGGTTCTATCAGAATTAAAAGCATAGTTACCAACCCAGCCCTGACCTCCATCATACCTCTAACTTCGCTGACTTAATATTCCACCGAAGACTGAACGAGAGGGAAGGCGGGCGGGATGCATGGAAGGTGAATATAAGTATCGTAAATATCCCTGCTACTCAAAAGAAGGGTTAAAAGAAATTAAGAGGAAATTTATGTGGCTGTCTGTGCATTTATTTAAAGCTACTGATCAAAACTTTGTTAATGTAGTGCATTTCAAGTTCTGTGTTATATCTCCACATGTTGCTTATATATCCCATTCTCCTTTACAGACAAAAAGTACTATTGTGAAATTGGAAGAATCTGTCGCTGGCATTCAGGAGACACACAACCAGTTCTGTGAAAGACTTCATAATCAACACGAAGCTCACGTGACCAAAGTTAAAGAGACTGTCAAGACACAGAAGGCCTCAGTTACAGACTTCACGTCGCATCAAATAGCTGAAGTTGTAGTACGTTATTTTGCCATTTTTCATAATAATTTTGATTATTATTGTTACATTTTGCACCTCCTTATTGGCTCCCCCTAACCCCTCTGCAAGCACCCTCATTAAACCCTCATCAAACACACATTTTGCACTTCAAATATAAAGTGTTTTCTTCATGGTTTACCCACAATCTGGATTTTTTTCTGGGGAGAAAGATTTCTGGATTTGAATATTCCTCTTAAAAATAAAAATGAATTTTATAGCAAATACAAACATATCTGTTGCTCTTAATTCCTCCGCACCAGGAAGCGCTTAAAGCTCGGACATCAACTCCTATTCACTTCTTTCATCTGCTCTTCTTACATCAGTCCACGATCCCCGCCTGCTGTCTCAACCATTTTCCTCCATGTCATTTTAGGCCTTCCTACTTTTCTATGCCCTTCTGGTTTCCACCCCAAGGCTACAGACATTTGAGGGCAAGATATCATGAGTTAGATTAAAAAAAAATGCAGTTTTCTTTTTAAACTGGAAGGTTAAAGTTGTCCATATGATCATTTGGGGTAAACAGTGATCTTCAACTTACTATGACATCATCACTTGAAAGAGATAGAAAAACAGCTGTCCACCAAGTAGGAAGATAACAAAAGGTGGGAACTTTTACAGTAGGTGGCATAGTTCTCCCATTTGTCAGGGCTCTAGGTTTATGGACGTGTGGAGGCACCTAAAAAACCTGCAGTAAACATAGGTCTCCCTATTGTCAAGGTTCTAGGTTTATGGACGTGTGGAGGCACCTGAAAAACCTGCAGTAAACATAGGTCTCATTATTGTCAAGGCTCTAGGTTTATGGACGTGTAGAGGCACCTGGCAACCCTGCAGTAAACATAGGTCTCCCTATTGTCAAGGCTTTAGGTTTATGGACGTGTAGAGGCACCTGGCAACCTCGCAGTAAACATAGGTCTCCCTATTGTCAAGGCTCTAGGTTTATGGACGTGTGGAGGCACCTGGCAACCCTGCAATAAACATAGGTCTCCCTATTGTCAAGGCTCTAGGTTTATGGACGTGTAGATGCACCTGGAAGCCTGCAGTAAACATAGGTCTCCCTATTGTCAAGGCTCTAGGTGTAGAGGCACCTGGCAACCCCGCTGTAAACATAGGTCCCCCTATTGTCAAGGCTCTAGGTTTATGGACGTGTGGAGGCACCTGAAAAACCTGCAGTAAACATAGGTCTTCCTATTGTCAAGGCTCTAGGTTTATGGACGTGTGGAGGCACCTGGAAAACCTGCAGTAAACATAGGTCTTCCTATTGTCAAGGCTTTAAGTTTATGGACGTGTGGAGGCACCTGGAAAACCTGCAGTAAACATAGGTCTCCCTATTCATCACCAGGGCTCTTATTAAAGGTTAATGAATGTGTAGAGGCACCATTAGCTAAATTGCTTTAAAATATACTAAAAACCATCATAGTAGCAAAATAAATTTTCAAAATTGGTTCAATATTGACCATTTTACAGCACATTTAAATCTCAGGTATCAAATTGCATATTTTAAGCAATTTTATTGATGCATTACAGGGCAGCCTTGGCATTTTTTTTGTAAATCTTGTTTTTTTTTTTTATCAGTTTCTGTCATAAATCTAAAGTGGTGCAGCAAATTCTGACCAAATGCTTTTGAGTCTTTGCCATAGGCTAATAAAATTCTAAGGTTTTGGGAAGAATTAAAGATTTTCAGCTGTTCGCCAAGTCATACTTATCAAAAAGGAATTAAAAACTTATCAAACTTTGATCAGCTTTAACTCAAAAACTAAATCGCTTATTTATAGGATTAGTTCAGTGTTCAAGCATGTCCATCTTATATAACAGAGGACTTAAAAAGAAACAAAATGGTGAAGAAAGCATTCAAAAATCTTATTCTGTTAAGGAGATATCTAAGTTTACAATTTAGTATCATTTGTGTGTAAAACTGAAATCAAGACTAGTTGTTATGTCATAGCCTCAGATTCCTCAAAGGCTATTTTGTCCTGTAATTTTGTGACTTAAAACCATAAAATATTTAAAAAAGTGGTAGAACTGAATCTAGGAAGGGCATTTATAATGCATTTATTTTTTTACCACCTGAAGAAAGTTTGAGGGAAAATAATTCAAATGATTAATAAATTCAATAAACTTTTTTTAAGATACATTAACAATTGTTAAGAAAGTGAGGATGAAGACGCCAACTTACCATAGTAGTAGACTTACTACACCAGTTATTTCTAGAAAGATAAGACAGAGCTTTAAACTTAAATATCTCTTTAATGGAATGAGAATTTTGAATAGTTTCTTTATCATTTTGTTTCTTTTGAAGTCCTCTTTCATATAAGATAGACTTGTTTGACCCATAAACTAAACCTTTAACGGAATAAGAATTTTGAACGCTTTCTTCCCATTTTATTTCTTTTGAAGTCCTCCTTGATATAAGATGGACATGCTTGACCACTAAACTATTCCTTTAGAAATTCAAAAAACTGATGCAATATTCTATCAACAAATATCAGAAAAGGCACACACAAACACCAGAGGGGAAAAAACTCAAAATTATACATGTTTCTGAAAAGGAATGCAAAATAAGTAAATCCCGACTGGTAAATGAACTTTTGCATCACTTACATCTTTTTATTTCATTTTAGGCTACCCTGGATGAAGAAAAGAACTTTGTCGAAGATCTCAAGAGGAAGAGTGATGGTCACCATGACAACTTTAAAACATATGTACAGGATTGGCAGGAGAACGTAGCACAACAGAGCTCTCACGGAAATGGGTTCAGGACTGCAATGTTGGAGAATATCACAAGTATGGAGAATCGGGTGGGTCAATATATATCGCAAGAGGTGAAGGTGGATGTACCAACAGGTAATTTATTATTGATATTTCCTGGATCCCTGGTTATTACTCTGTCTCTAGATTGTTCATGCTCACATTTTGTCACTTTTACATCCTCTATGGAATTTAATTCACTAAACGTTTAATTGCCAAACTTTTGCGAGCATTTAATCGCCAAACTTTTCCAGCATTTAATCGCAACCAATCTTTACCCAAAAGTTTAAAAAAAAAAAAAAATATGTATTTTAAAGTGTTTCAATTAAATTTTTGTCAAACTTTTGCAGCTGCATTTTCACAAAACAATAGGCCAAGAATCTCACCAAAATGCAAATATGTCTTAGAATTACCCATAATGCTGATAAAACTAGTTGAAAATAAAGATCCTGGGATTATTTGACCTTCCTTCAGGTGTAGAAATAAAATATCAGCAAGAAATGTTGCTGTTTTTGGCCTTAGCACTGCTGAAGTGTCACTTCCCTGGTCTGGCAGCTGCTATTACAAAATATTTTTTTACAGACCGTACCCCAGTTTAGTTTTTGAAGAGCCCCACCATTTAGTTGAATTTAGAGCTGCCCATAGTTCTAGCTTGTACAATAGACCACCAGTATAGAATGTTCGCAATTAATTCTTTTTAGGTTTTACTAAATGTTTTGAAAAGTTGTGAGCAATTAGCATTTAATCATTAACAGCACTACTATGGTGACCATCTCTGTCAGGACATACAATGGTCATGTGATCAGGGATTGACAAATCACAGATGATCAACTTGCTTGTCTGGCATAGTTACCTAAATTCGGGTGGACCTGGAAGAAAATAAGGGTCACCCTGTGTATGCTTGTAATACATTTTCTGTTAAAATACAAGTTAAGTTGTCCACAGGGCAGAGCTTTCAAAAAGTATGGCTGACCAGATGAAGCTGTCCAGATGAAGCTTTTGGTTATCCCAGGCAAGTGGACAATTGATTAGTCAAAGCCTGTTTGTGATATTCCTCCCCTGAACTATTTTTTAAAGCAAAAAAAAAAAACTTCTATTTCTGATTGTCCCATCGAAGACTTCAGCAAAACTAATACAATCGAATCTTAGAGCTTCCTTTAAAATCTCATGATTTTAACTGCATATAAAGACTCAACTAAGACAGGCCGATATCTAACTCTGATATTAACACCAAAATTGTACAAGATCTTCCGTCTTTCTGCTAGTTGATTCACCTGAAACACCAACTCGCGATCTTTAGGTTCTCTAATTTTCCCATCCTTAAAATCTTCTGATCCCTGACGCTTCTGGCACATTTGACTCCTGTCAAAAATCAAACCAAAATGCTAGTTTGGAATGTATGTACAGTAGGTACTGGTTGTTATATGGAATGTCCCAAAGTATGCAAACATGCAAAAAATGTGATCAAAATCAGTGAGATATTGGCCACCTTATGACTTAAGAATTTGACTCGCCTGGTTTTTCAAGAATTCCAATTCTTCCTCAACTAAGAAACCTCTTACTTAATTGTGGTGAAATTTTTGTTTCATGAATTACCTCCCTTCAACTCATCACTCATGGAGAATTAATGTGGAAGCTAGCATGTCCACTTTGTAATAAATACATTACCTACATCAATAAAGTTTGGCAAAAAGATTAATGTAACATTTTACTTTTAAACAGGAACAACCTCAAAGACGTGAATTCCCGTACCCCAAGAAGCTCGTCAGGACAGATCCTCACGACATTCTTTTAAGGAAGTTTCGATTGGACCGAGAAGTAGAGGAAGCAGCAAAGCTACCCCTGCCAGACGAGGACTTGAGCCAGGTAAGGGTTAGGGCGGGCAGTGTTCACACAATATTCCTTGTGTAATTTTTTGGGGGTGGAGGCTTGATATGATCAAATCTTCCAACATTTGAAGGTTTCTTGGACGTTATTACTTGTTGCTAAGCAATAACTTTCCTCTAGTAATAAATTGCAGTGAGAGGCAAAACAATAAGATAACATTACACCATCATCCTACATGTGAATGGAAGGTAGGATGATCCACTTTCACATCATGGCGTTCACTGCACTACACACTATACGATCTACCGGACAACAGGATCGCGTTACTATTACTTGTTCTGTATTTCATCATGTTCATTGCACTCGGATTGTGGCGTTCACTGCACTACACAATCTATCAAACGACAGGATCTTGTTACTATTAATTGTTGTGTATTTCATCACGTTCATTGCACTCGGACTGAAAGGTCTCACTGGGCCTGTTTTTTTTTTCCATTCCTTTTGCGCACTGACATCAAAGTGTTCCAGTGTAGAAACATGTTTTGAATTTCCTTTTTACTTTAAACAACATTTGGCACATTTTAAAATTTAATTTATGCCTTAGCAATCATGGCCTAAGCTGTAGTGTTACTACTGTTAAGTATGAAGTGGCTGCAAGAACAAAATATATTAAGTTTGGTTCATTCAGTTTTCTTTGTGGGAATTTCCCTCATAATTTTTTTTTTTTTTTTTGGTGGGGGGGTAAGGGTGGGGGGTTGCGGTAATCTTAAATGTGATCAAGAAATATATTGTTTTGCCACTGCAAGGCTATAAACATCCTGCTAAACCAGTTTTCAGGTTCTGAATTAATCAATTTATTTTGCAAAGTCTGTCATATTTGTATTTGTTAATATATGTGATGTTGTACTGTATATAACAATCTCATAAATAGTCTTAATTTTTCGCTCGTTTTTTTTTTTTTGGAATGATTTGCAGTATATTTCCAAAGAATCCAGCCTTTTAACCCTTACTCTACCACGCAGCAATATTATTGCCATTTTGGTTGCCCTATCTTTGACCCCGCCTCCCAAGCCCGTTTTCAAAAAAGTGCTGGTAGAATAAGGGTTAAGTGACCTAGCCCCAAACCATATTTGAAAAAAGCTGAGAAACTTAACAGACTATTATCAATTAAGAAAAGGTTGTGAATGCATAAATTGTTTTAAGCATTTATTTATTTACTTTTGTTTGTAGAGTCAGTCAGAGATAGAGGACGATACCAGCGTCCATTCGGTTGAATCGATCGAGTCGATCCCATCTGCAATCAGCATGGAGAACCTGGTAATTCATAAAATTTTGTTTAAAACTATTTGGCTACAATCTTGAACAATACTGTTTGAACAGTTCAGCATCGCAAGCAGCTAATTATGTAATATTGTAATTCTTGATCATTTCCTTTCTTGATTCCCCATTCCGTCCCCAATGTTGGATTTTGAGTGTAAAAAACATTAAAAATGGTCAACAACATTGAATGGGGTGAGGGAGGTTGTAAGATATTAAATGGGGTGGGGGACGGTGTAAGATATTAAATGGGGTGGGGAAAGGTGTAAGATATTAAGGCAGGGTAGAGGATACTTGGGATTTCAAGGAAAATATGTAAATGTCCAAGAATTATAAAACGGTACTTTTCCAGTACGGAACGGTACTTTTCCAGTACGGAACGGTACTTTTTTGGTACTTTTCCAAGAACGGTACTTTTCCAGTAACGGAACGGTACTTTTCCAGGAACGGTACTTTTCCAGCGGAACGGAACGGTACTTTTCCAGTACACGAACGGTACTTTTCCAACGGTACTTTTCCACGGTACTTTTCCAGCGGAACGGTACTTTTTCCAGTACGGAACGGTACTTTTCCAGTACGGAACGGTACTTTTCCAGTACGGAACGGTACTTTTCCAGTACGGAACGGTACTTTTTCCAGTACGGAACGGTACTTTTTCCAGTACGGAACGGTACTTTTTCCAGTACGGAACGGTACTTTTTCCAGTACGGAACGGTACTTTTTCCAGTAGTATGGGAATTTCACGAACATAGGATGTACTGTATTGTATTGGCAACTTTTCCAGAACGGAACGGTACTTTTTCCAACGGTACTTTTCCAGCACGGAACGAACGGGAACGGTACTTTTTCCAGTACGGAACGGTACTTTTTCCAGTACGGAACGGTACTTTTTCCAGTACGGAACGGTACTTTTTCCAGTACGGAACGGTACTTTTTATGATATCATAGGGTGGCATAACGTAGTGAGGAACAGTCAGGTACACATGCACAAGGGGACTATGGCACTTTATGACAAAAACACAACCAGTGTCAACAGCCAGGAGCGTAAATAACACTGAAAAAGAATCAAGAATTGATGTGCAATGCCAAACACTTTTAGTTGAAGGGCAGAGAAAAATTCCCCCTCACCCTCCTATTTTTGCCCTTCATTGTGTGTCCTTGCATAGAAGTGGATTAAGTAACTATAGTCAAATGTGATGCCTTCTATTTCATTTAATACAATGATGTTTTATATGCTGTACTATCTAAACAGCTTCTATTTTCAAAATGGTTTTTATTGTCAAAATGGACTGGAATATATATAGCCTTCACATTGCCATTATACTCTTTTTGGTACTTATAATACTCTGTACCAGATTAGCAAACAAATTGAGTTATTAGTTAGCTATTCTGGTACAGAGTTTTTTTAACTACCAAAAAAGGAGTATAATGATAATGTGATGGCTTTATTCCAGTCCATTTAGACAATAGAAATCCATTTTGAAAATAGAAGCTTTTCCATTGAATTCTACTAAAAGCTTTATTTTCAAGTCTTCATTTCATTTATCTTTTTAGGATGCAGAAGAAACTAAAGAGAATTTTGTTGCCCCCCGCCGAAAGAAGACCAAAGCCGGCAAGGCACTAAGAGACAATAGCAATTCTAGGACTCCTAAATCAACAAAGACTGTCCGCTCCAGATTACCATTACGATCAGCAAACACACCGGTTTGAAGAGGGAAAGTTTTTTTTTTTTTAAAGTATTTTTGAACGTAGAAATTTCTAAGACAGTGAGGGCAATAAAAATATGGTAAAACTTCTGTGAAGTCTTGTGCCCTAAAGTATTTTTTTCGACTGTCACATCATTTTTATCCTTAAAAGTCTGGCTTTTTTGTCATTTAGTACTATAGAAATAATAATTATAAGTCATCTGAAGAAATTTCACATCGTGCAAAGCAATTTATCTATTAAAACATTAATTCTGTCAATATAAACCTACATGGGAGTAGCCATTTTGTTCATATGCCCTCTAACAAATGATGTCATACCCCCAATACAGATTAGAATATTAATGTATTATGTTCATATGCCCTCTAGAAAATGATGTCATACCCCCAATACAGATAAGAATATTAATGCATTATAATATATTTCAAAATTTGCTAACTAGTAAGAAATAATTTTCCCTTTGCATGGGTCTATAAATTTTTATTTGTACATGTATATGGTATTAATAATTCAAGTCTTTAGAACTTCATGTCAAAGCATGGAAAGGGAATTCTAAAGAAATACATTATGTGTGCTAGCTCATAGAAAAATTATGTCATCATTGGCACGATTCCAACACAAACTTTTTAAGCTCTTAGGGAAAATTATGTCATCATTGGCACGATTCCAACACAAACTTAGACAAAATGACAGCATCCACGTTACAACTTCAAACTTGGATAACTTGAGGACGGAATCAGATTTTATGATAGGTTTTTGGTAGTTGGTTTATTGTTTAGTTCTCCATCATATATCAATGTCGCAGTGCTGTTAAACCTCAACTAACAAACGATATATATTGACTATATATTATCTGCTTTATAATGACTGGAATAGAAAGCCTACTTGGAACTTCACTGTTGTACAATCTTATTCAAAAATAATTCAATTGTTATGACTTGTCTCAAAATTTCTTTAAGATTCTTATTCTGTTACCACTGACATCTGCATTTTACTGCCAGTCATTTCACAATAATGTGACATTCAGGAAAAAAAGGAACAATTTCCAAGCATTAAATGTCAAATTGAAATAATTTTAGTTTTTTCTACAATATGCATTTTATATTATAAGATGAAAATGATTAGCCACATATCCTTTGAAAATTAGGCTATCAAAGAGTCAAGGGAGATCTGGTATAAAGCAGAATATTGTTCATACATGCACTTATAGAACACATTTGCTTATAATGTGCACATGCCCCAAATGTGGGGTTGTTAATTACTCCACTTCATTTCCAGGGATTAATTCCCTATTTCCAGGGATTAATTCCCTATTTTTATTTCCAGGGATTAATTCCCTATTTCCAGGGATTAATTCCCTATTTCCAGGGATTAATTCCCTGCAAGTTGTAACACAACTTTTCATTTATGATCATGCATGTCACTTGAATATCATATTTGTGTATATTTTAATACTTATCTGTCATATGTAGAAAAACAAAGCTGAAGAATATTTGTGCCCTGAAAGTATTTTTAGAATTTATTGTAAAACATTTTTGAAGATTTTGGTAGAAATTATTCTGGGAATTGTCTGGTTGTAATTAATTATTCAAACAAAGGAGGATTGAAAATATATCAGGGAAAATCAGTTGGCATGGTTACCATTTGCTGCTGAATGATTACTCAGTCCTACAGGAAGTTGTTGATTGGAAAAACGAATTGGTGCAGTGTATCTGATACATTCGCTGCTGAATGATTACTCAGTCCTACAGGAAGTTGTTGATTGGAAAAACGAATTGGTGCAGTGTACCTTGATAGGTGCGTCAAAATACACGTCTCATATTTTCTTGAAAAATATTAAAGATTGTTCATTTTGACGGGCACGATGGTTTCCTCAACATCTCTGAGACGATTTGTGTATACATACCAGAAGTTAAAGGGCTATAGTTTCCTCAACAGCTCTGAGACGAATTGTGTATACATACCAGAAGTTAAAGGGCTATAGACATCTAGAGGCAACATGGGCTTAAAATATGATCTAAACCATTAAAACAGCTAAATATTCCCTAACAATTGGGTAAAAATTGACCACTTTACAGCATTTTTAATCTTTAGCTGTTATTGCACAATAATGTGTGACATCAAAGGGGGAAGGAGCCGTCATTACTATTTGTAAAATCTTTGTTTCTTATTCCTTTGTCAATCTTGTCTGAAATATAAAATTGGACTTCGGCAAAATTTGATGGAATTTTGTCAAACCCCGAATCATCTAGAAAAGACAATCTGAAATTCACAAGTAGCTGAATTTGAAGAACAAAATTTTATAAAGATTTTGAGATGTGTTCATATTAGTATATCACAAATTCCAGACAAATTAACAAATCATGAAACTTTGTTTAGTCATAACTTGAAACCTAAATCAGTTTTTCACAAATTTTCAAAAGTATTCTTATCAGAATCCCATGCTCTTTCAAATGTCTAAATTCTGCTAGATATCCACAGTCCTTTAAAAGAGCACTTGATCCGTAAGTAGCGGGTGATAATAATACACTTTTTTTACAAGCACACCCACGATGTAAGTACGTACATCACAAATGCTGTTTCAATCCCATCTAAAATACCATGCTACATTTCTCTCATGTATGTAGTTATTTCATGGCAACTGGTTTAGATTCCATCAAATGTTTTGCTCTTCTGAACTTTAACTGGTTCGGACACTTATGCTATTCATTCCCTGTGGAACATACCAATCCGGTACGGTACTGGACCCAACTGGTTTGGATAATTGAGGGAATACTGTAGTTGCCAAGTCTTAATTTTGATATGATTTTATATTGTGCAATTTTAGCATTGTTTTGACTAGGCTAGGATAAATTGTGTAGAATTCAGGACAGTATCTTTAAACTTATTTTATGTGAACATCTTGTTTTTAAGAGTGTGCTTAGTTTATAACATGTTATTGAGCAGAGTTTTCAAAACTTGTTATTGAGTCGGGTTTTCAGGACTTGTTATTGAGCTGAGTTTTCAGAACTTGTTATTGAGTTGAGTTTTCAAAACTTAATATTGAGCCAAGTTTTCAGAACTTCAGTTTTTCATGACCAAGTTACTGTCGTTATACATGGTGACAATACAACTTAAAAACATTTTTCTCTCATGCATGCAAATTATAACCATTAATAATAAGATTTTACTTTCATTGTATCATTTGTGGTAGATTACACATCTACTGTTTATATTTTTGTTGTTGTATTAGTTTGGCTCAAAAATAAATACCGTATTTGACGTAATAAGCGCACGTGGCGCTTACGTAAATAGGATTGCACCACTTTTCGGGCCGAAGTCTCTTTCTAATAAGCACCCATGATCTGGGGCCGCATACAATGTGCTATTTGAACTGCATTGTGTGAATTGGTTCTATACTAGCCCCACAAAAACATCGTGAGTGTCAAATGCAAAATAATCAAATAATGTAACATTTATTTGATTATTTTAAGTCTTCAAATAAATTATGTTCTCAGTCAAAAAAATTGTGGGTGGGCATTTATTAAAGCAGGGGCGCTTAATACGTCATATACAGTAGCTGGTATATTGTGAACTTTTCAAAGAAAGCTTTTAAGCTGTGTGATATAAATGTAAATAAGTGATGGTGGTTGGATTGCATTAGGATTCAATATATAAAAATCACTACACTCTATGTAAATGGCATGATAATAATTTTAATATGATAAGCTTCTTGTACTAATGTGGTCTTGCTCTGTCTATGTTGCAGACAAATACATAACTAAGCAGTGTTCACACTAAGGTTCAAAATTTTGGGGCGATTCTCCCCCTCCCCCCTCCTCATGTGCAATTGGCTGGAAAATGTCAAATTTCACCCTTTTTGGGTAACTTCAAACTTTGATTTGGTATTTTTTGGCATTTTATTACACTTTTTTTTTTTTAGCAGGAATTTCATAATTAGTTCATGAATCGCACAACCTTAATGTGAACACTGAAACCAAGTTGCTAAGGAAAATAAAACAGTTACTTATTTCCGTTCGAATGATGTGATAAGATTCGTCCCGGTTCTTTGATTATTTAGTATGAAGAAAGATTTATATTTTACGTAAAACCCAACAAACAGGCTATTCATGGCAAGATGGAATAAAGATAATGGGCATATTTGGAATTCAAATTTCCCTGATTAGTTTGCATAATTTAATCTTAATACAACCTTCTTTTTTTAAGGGAAGAGTTTTGAGAGAATTGACATGAAGTATCCAATAATTAAGGTTTTAAGAACATTTTAACTTAATATATTACATTTATTTTTGAATGAATTAGGTTTTAGAAAGTAAACATTAACTATTAAAAACACCATATGTGGACTGACAAGTAAGTCAAATTTATTTCAAAACTAACATCTTTTTCAAAAATGGCAAAATTTTACACACATATTTCGGAAAGTAAGTCAGAATTCAAATCGGATTGACATTAGAAAATGATTGATAACTGTTAGAGGATTAGGCTAGGGGTCAAGCAAGTCTGTTTTATATGAAAGAGGACTTCAAAAGAAACAAAATGGTGAAGAAAGCATTCAAAATTCTTATTCCGTTAAGGAGATATTCAAGTTTAAACTTTGGTATCATTTGTAACGACTTAAATCAAAGACTAATTGTGATGTCACAGCCTCAGATACCTCGAAGTCTTTATGTAATCTATCCTATTTTGTCCTGCGATTTTGTGGCTTATGGGGTATGTCAAAAAAGTAGTAAAACTGAATCTAGGAAGGGTATTTATAATATACCACCTGAAGAAAAATAATTTAGATAGTGAAAAAATCAAATAAACTTTCTTAAAATACATATACTTTATTTAGAGGAATCTGAGGATGTGATGTCACAACTAGTTTGATTTCAGTCATTTCTACAGAAATGATACCAAACTTGAATATCTCCTTAACGGAATAAGATTTTTGAATGCTTTCCCCACAATTTTGTTTCTTTTGAAGTTCTCTTTGTATGAGATAAACATGTTTGACCACTAAACTAATTACCTTTATATAAGCTAAGCCTTATAGAAGCTTTACCTGGTTGTTAAAGTACTAATTGTAGCTTACGTGTTGAAACATCACAAGAATGTATCCTTTTTCAAACAATGTGATAAGTTTTTATGGATGTGAAGTATCTGGTCGTGTCAAATATTGTCGTGTATTCACTCATTCTGTGCTTCTTGTCTTTATTTACTTAGTTTTGGCTTATATGATAATGTACTAGATAACAGATAAAGAACCAGTGACTCAAGACACCTACGTTGGTTTTATGGCTTTAAGCAAGCATTAAGACATGTGTAGTAGCAGTTTTCAAATTTTGTTTCTAAATTATTGGAATATAAGATTTACCGACAACCTCATTAACATATATTCCATTTGAAAAAAAAAATGTACCCCTCCCTCCCACCCGTTAGGATTTCTTTCACCTTCCAGGCTGCATGCCTTATACCTGTTTGTAAAAAAATGAGAAATTATTAACATAAATTTGAAAAGAATTGGTGAAACTGAAGGTAAAGTTACTGTAAAAATTATTGGAATTTGTTTAAGAATTGAAGAAAAATTCACAAAAACAAAGAAAATTGACCAAAAAAATCAATGTGAATGCAATTTTTTCGAAAATCAAAGAAAAATTCCAGAAAAGGAAGGAAATTTTCCGGGGAAAGCTGATACATGAGAGGATTTCACCTTGGTTGTATGCATTCTTTCTGGTGCCAGGGAGGCCAAGTTTTGACATTATTACCATAAAACTGATGCATGAGAGAATTTCACCTTGGTATTTTATGCATTCTTTCTCGTGCAAGGGAGGCCAAATTTGAAAATTATTTGGTAAAACCATGAAGAAAAATTGTTTGAAATTATTGGAAATTTTTGAAGAATTTGGCAACATTTCCTAGACATTCAATGAAATTTCTCAAAAATGAGGAAATTTCTCAAAAATGAGGAAAATTTCTCAAAAATGAGGAAAATTTCCCAAAGATCAAATTCTCTTCATTGGAATTATTTTTGCTTTATACACTTTTTAAGCTTTGTTCAAAGTTTGTAAAGAACAAATTGGCACAACATAAAAAGGCAAATACAACAGGTGATGTATTGATCAGATTATGATAATTTCTCTATCATTAAAGTGGTTCTCTTTGACTTTTACATTCACAACTTCATGAGTGGCTCACAAAGTACCATTGGCAGTGATGATCCTTGGGAGATATAGCCCCTAATAATTTTGTTGGGGAAGGTGGACGAATATCATTGTCTACCTAAAAAATAAAGCCCTATATGCCCCCCCTCTTCTCTTCCCTATGTTGAAAAGAAATCTTTGCCACTGCAAAGTACAATGTGGAATCTGGTCTAACTGCAAAATGCCCTTCATTTGAGGGTGTACTTTTTGAATCTGCATTTGAGGGTGTACTATTTGAATCCGCATTTGATAATACCACCTCAACACAAATAATGTAATATAACCAATAAATATTTTCTTTGCTAAAAGGCAATACCTTAAATTTATAATATAGATATATAAGGTATATGTATCAAAACAATCACATAAAACAAATTCAGCTTAAGAAATTAAAATTCAACAAACAGTTGTTATGTTATCATTGACAATATAAATATAGTACAACATTTTTATTTTTAAGATAGGTAGTATTTACCTATTCAATTTATGCTTACTATTTAATTAATGCCTAGAGGCATATGCAACCCCTCCCCCTTCCTCCAACAAGATGTAACCTTAAAAAACTAATTTAGGGAAAGTTACTCAGCAAACAGGAAATCTCAGGAAGCCACACAGTAACAGATTTCCTAATGAGCTTCAAAGCCAGGATTGTTTTGGATTCTTAACCCCAAAGATAACCTTACCTAAGCCCTTGCAACGTCTTTAATTTGTAAAAAATTTGAGGCAGAAAACAGCTCAAGATCTTGAAATATTTCTTTGAAAGTTTACACTTCAAAGTAAACCATTGATGAATTGCCCATTAAAAGTATAATTTTAACTGGGGTATTATTAAAGTAAAGCATTACAAAAAGTATGAATTTGATATTAGCAAAAATGGAGAGGGGGGCATTGGCAAATGGAGAGGGGGGGGGGCATTGGCATATGTAGGCCTTAAACAATCAAAGGCATTAGAATAGCCAACATCTAACCAAGACAATGAAATCTACATCCTACGATTCAAACGTGGATGATTCCTTGAGCTTTTGTTCTTTCTCACGGTACTTCAAGATATCCCGCTGCATCCTCTCAATTCCTTTTAGAACATTTCTCACAGCCTCCTTCTGCAGCAATAAAAATAAAAATCAATAGGCCAGGTATTACAGGAAAGATATTGTCCCCTAAATACATTCATAAGTAAACGCCGCTGTGCTGGTAACGTCACTTCTGTTTTTCAATTTTCCCTATTGATTGCGAGAAATTTGCGAGGTTATTGATCTTTATCTGCCAGATTGTACATGTGTTATTGATAGCATCACAGATTTCTCGCAAACGATAGAGAAAATTGAAAACAGGAAGTGACGTTAACTTCTGAATGTATTTATGGGACGATATTTTTTCTTTAGGTATAAATTGTAAAGAATGTCTCTCACTTCGAAATTTTGAACATTCACTCAGATTAGAATTTATACCACAAACATATTCCTGAAATGTCTTTTTGTATTTCATTTCAACTTTTTAACTGAATTTTGTGTCTGAATACTATGTGATATCAACAGAAAAATAGTTATTTCAAGGTTTGTTGATGCAATATATTACTTTAAAATCTACCATCAAAGTAGAAAAAGATTTCATCAAAATTGGTTAAACAGTGACCATATTACACAATTTGCATATTTTAGGCAAATTTTGTGTAAAGTATTACTCTTTGAAGTGGTGCATAATTCTGGCAATTTTCCCAGGACTAAAAGAATTTTAGCAGAAGTAGACTTTCCTATCATTTTCAGTGACTAAGATTTATGAAAGAATTACATAAAGAATTACATATATGCACAAATTTATCTCATGTTGATGGATACCATTATACCACATGAGAACCAGCCAATCAGGGAGTGGCAACTCTGACCTGACCTAACAATTTGCACATGAATGTAGATTGTGGTAATACACATTTATCTAATATGGATGGATATCATCATACCATTATGGGAACCAGCCAATCAGAGAGTGCCAACTCTGACCTGACCTAGTAATCTGCATAGAGCTGTAGATTGTTGTAATACACATTCATCTAATATTGATGCATACCATCATACCACATTATGGAGACCAGCTAATCAGGGAGTGCCAACTCTGACCTGACTTAGTAATCTGTATAGAGCTGTGGATTGTTGTAATACACATTCATCTAATATGGATGGATACCATCATACCACATGGGAACCAGCCAATCAGAGAGTGCCAACTCTGACCTGACCTAGTAATCTGCATAGAGCTGTAGATTGTTGTAATACACATTCATTCAATATGAATGGATACCATCATACCACATGGGAACCAGCCAATCAGAGAGTGCCAACTCTGACCTGACCTAGTAATCTGCATAGAGCTGTAGATTGTTGTAATACACATTCATCCAATATGGATGGATACCATCATACCACATGGGAACCAGCCAATCAGAGAGTGCCAACTCTGACCTGACCTAGTAATCTGCATAGAGCTGTAGATTGTTGTAATACACATTCATCTAATATTGATGCATACCATCATACCACATTATGGAGACCAGCTAATCAGGGAGTGCCAACTCTGACCTGACTTAGTAATCTGTATAGAGCTGTGGATTGTTGTAATACACATTCATCTAATATGGATGGATACCATCATATTACATTATGGGAACCAACCAATCAGAGAGTGCTAATCTGACCTAACCTAGTAATCTGCATACAGCAGTAGGTTCATGCAATGCAAATTCATCTAATATGGATGAATACCATCATACCTCATTTGAACCAGCCACTCTGACCTTGTTGTTTACATGTAACAGTGGGTTGATTAAGTAGAAAATTATGTTAATGAGATCTACCTCAGCTAATGAGATTTACTCAGGCCTATATTGGCAGGTTAATAACATGAACTGACATATTCAGGGTAATACTTTCTGAAAATGGAGGTTTGCTGTTGACCCAAAATGACAGCATTTACAATTGTCCAAAAGACTGTTGTGGCATATTAGATGAACAATGAATATCGACTGCATCACAGTGACAGTACCAGTATCTCATTTTTTTTTATTTTGGTGGGGGTCACAGTCTCAACTTATTGAATTGCCAGCTCCCCCTCTTCAGGCCTTTTAAAAGAAATTCTTGCAATATTCATTATGCTCACCCCCTCCCCCCCCCCCCTTACCCCTTGTAAATTTTGCTTCCTTTTTGAAAATTTTGCTTTCTTTTTGGAATTTTTTTCCATCACTTTTGGGAAAATTTTCTTCATTTCAGACAATTTCCTTAGATTTTCAGAACATTTTCGGGTAATTTTTGTTTAATTTACAATAATTTTTTTCATTATTGGAAAATTTTGGTCTTATTTGGGAAATGTGCTCATTTTTGGAATATTTTGCTCATTTTGGGAATTTTTTACTGGATTTTAGGGGTAATTTCATTCATTTTAAGACAATTTTCTTCGATTTTCAAAACATTTTTTTTCCATTTTTGTGAAATTTCTTTCATTTTCGGGTACTTGTTTTCTTCTTCAAATTTCCAAGAAAATTTAGTTTAATTATCAGAAAATTTTACTCCTTTTTGGGAATTTTTTGCCAAATTTTGGAAAATTTCTTTTGTTGATTTTTGAACATTATCTTCCATTTTTGGGAAATTTCTTTTCTTAAAAAAATGTGCAGTTAAATTTGTTTGGCTATATATATTAGGGACCAAAATAGGGGTGGGGAGGATATGCTCAACTAATGGGTGGGTGCCACTTTGCTGAGTAAGAAGCCATGGCCCCCCTAGTTAGTGTGTTAAAAAGGCCCTGCCCCTCCTGCCACATCATAGCAAAATATGCATTTTTTAATAGCTTTATCACCAGACAGCTACCTTACCTTTCTTTTTTTCTTTACTTCTTTGACACCTTTCCACTCTTCATTTTCACAGGTGACAGAGATACAAAGCTGTAGACATCCTCCGTCGATCCCTGATTTCCTCCGTCGGGTTTGCTGTCAGAATTTCTGTTTCTGGTGGAAGTTGAACTGATGTACTTGTGTCACTAGCTGGGTATGCCATAGCACTCTTGATTGAAGAAGCTTTTGAAAGATTCCCACATCTTGCATAGGTTTTTGCAAACTTGATCTTGACCTGTTTTTGAGCTTTTCCCTTTTGCCTCTGCAGCTACCATTCAGAGGGTTATTCACACATATATCACCAGCCAGGCTTACTGAACCATGTACGGAAGGGAAATCTGATGTGCTCTTGAAATTCTCAGTTTCTTTTATTGTTGAGACTCCTCGATTTCCAGGCACTCTTTGGGTGCCTGCTGTTTGAATCTTTACATCATATTCTTGATGTTCTTTCAGCTGGGCGGAATGAATCTCTTTTTCCTCATTTCTGGTTGTGAGTGTCTTGGGTCTTTTGGCCAGTTTACAAACCTTTGAGAAGAAGAATAAACAGGAATATGATAACCAATGAAAAGGTGCTTTTTAAACTTTAAATTCCTAATTGGATTCTTGAACTGTTCTATATATTGAATATGAAAATAAAGAGCAAAAAAAAAAAAGGGTTTACTTAAGAAAATGTATTGGTTTTATTGTTGTAATGTCAATATTCGAGTATTCAGTCATCCTGGCTTTTTTTAAATGTGGGACTCTGTTGGTGAAAACATGCAACAATTTGTGCACCACAATTTAGCCTACATATGCATGATACATATCTTTCAAACTTAAAATGATATTTTTTGTGATATTTCCTCCACATTTGCAACAATTTCTTGCAAAATACTCAAGCAGACGTAGAGATTTAGGCAATATTCTAAGCATTTTATGTTATTTTCTTTCAATTTTGATCAAAAAAAGAGTGCCAAAATTCATTTGATCACAAATATTTTTGCATAACTTGTAGGCTTTGTTGGTAGGGCTTAAGATGTAATTCCCAAAGTCAATTTGCCTTTAATGCCTTAAGGTAAGACTAGAATATGGTGTATGCAACAACAAATTATTTCATTCTCTGCAAGCACGACATAACATTCCATTTTGAAACTAAAATTTTAGTTGAACCAGTCCCATGACTTAAAATTTTAAACTTAAAATAAAATCTTGACACAATATCAAAATTACATTGGTAGACAGAAAACATATTTGCAGTTCTTCCTGTTATAAAACTGAAAAACATATATTGGATAATTTCCAAGTTTCTGAGTAGTTATGAGCAAACAGACAACATGGCAGTATGGCTAGAAAAATCACCCTCACAAATAGCATTACAATTTCTTAAAGAGCTTAAAGCTTAAAGCAACAATATTGATGCTTGTTATAGGTGGAAAGCAATAGATTTTACAAATTTTCGGTGGTGTAATTTTTCTATGAACACGGAATTTTTGTGAACGTTTTCCTTGAACTGGTCCTTTCGCTCAACATACTGTAGGCCCAGTGAATAAATTAAACAACACAATGCAAATGTGGTACTGCATTATTGGCCCTTCAGTTAAGTTATAAACCTTAACTTTAAATTAACTTAAAGGAGACAAAGTCTGATACAATCATTACTTATATGATAGAGGGTACAAATCTTAACCAACTACCACAAACAGCAAGTCAAAATCATATTTCTATCTCAAGTTATTCAGATTTGAAGTTGACACATGGAGGCTGCCATTTTGTTCAATTCTGTATTAGAATATTGTGCATGACATAATTTCCTCAATAGGGACATTTATAAAAATTGTATTAGATTGCTTAAGGGGGTATGAAACTTGGTCAGAAAAATTTATTTTCAATCATATCATGAAATACGGATTATGTCAGACTTTGTCTCCTTTAAGCATTGTTTTTTGCATGGTACCCACTCATTTTTTTACTACATTTAGGCCTAATTCATTAACATATGCTTATGTACCTAGCCCACTTTATTTTTTAACCCTAAAATTATGGCTGTTTACTGACCTTTGTAAGTTGTAACACTACATGTAGCCTTTCATCTGACAAGCAGTACTGAAATGCTTATATTTAACTTTTTATTGACTGACCACATTTGGGATGCAATGAAATTATGTTTGAATTGAGCTTAATGATCCCTTCATATATAAGATCACTGGTGATTAATATTCTGTTTAAGTCAAATTTAGGCCAAGTTAGTCAAAAGAGGCTAATGTATACAAATATTGGCAATGGGTTTGGCAAAGGACAGTCTTATTAGAAATAAGACCAGTAGTTTTGCCAACTACATTGGAAACATTTTTACAATTTTTGCCAGGATTGAGAATTATGGGTTCATTTTATTCTTAAAAACAAAATAGTGATTGCTTAAGTTATATATATGTAATGACAACACTTTTTGAATTTCTTTGAGTGAATATAAAGAGGGATGGCATACCTGTGAAATTTTCAAATTTGCCATGCAAATTTTATATAGGCCTACAATTATTTTACTTCATTAGAAAAAAGTGTTTGCACAACTCTTTGTAAAAGTTATTCAAGAAAATTTTGATTTTCTCATTTGATAATATTCCATGAAGATAGCTTTACATGCATGCAGGTACATAATATGCATATTGATATATCAATATTTGGCTTCTTGCATACATAATAATTTTCCTATAAGTGTTTTCCTATATCTTATGAGTTTGACAAACTTTGGTTTAAGTGTTGATTTAGGCCTTAGGGGTTTAAACCTAAGATTACAATCGCAAAAAGAGTTTCCCAGCAATTATTAACTTATAAAGTGAATCTGTATTTTCATGCGTGAATGCTAATAATAGTGGACTTGGTTAAAAAGAAATTGTACAAAGTTCATGTTGGAGCTTTGTTTAGTTGCGAAACAACAAATTTTCAGTTAAAATCACAACCCTGTGGATTATGCACTTGTCAATTCTGTGACTCACCCCTACAACCCCGACAAGGTGAGTCATTGCACAAAGGTGGGTGGTCAAAACATGTACATTGACATACCCGTCACTTAGGTGACTGACAAGGACATTTCTTGTGCAAATGACTTACCCCAAATCACTCATATCTGTACAAAGTCAATGGGTTTGAAGTAAATTGGCTCAACCCAGTCACTCTGGTGACTGACAATTTGGTACAATGACTCACATGTCAGTTTCTATTTCATGTCAATGACCCACCTTTGACTCACATTGCCCGAGGTACACTAGTAGGCACGGGCGGACTGGCCACACGGGCATTTGGGCAATGCCCGGTGGGCCGGTGGCCTTGTGGGCCGGGAAACAATTACAGCTCTTTTTTATAAAAGTTAATAGAACGTGCCGCGTGCCATGGCTAAATCTCTGAGAAGAAGTCTAGTCTAGACTGTGTATTGACAGATTGAAAGGTGGTTCAAGTTGTTGTATACACCCATTCAACAAGTCCTGCGGCGCCCCCGGCAGGCAAAGCGTCGGACGGTCGGTCTTTCGGACGGAATCCGTGATGTGTGTGGAAAGTGAAAAATGAAAATTAATGGAAAATTAGTTTTGGGTTTTTTTGTTAAAGGATTATTGTAACCTAAAATTTAGAAATATAGCACCATTTTGCATCTAGACATTCCTTAACTTCAAAAAAATACCACCTCCACTCAGACCTACCCACAGGATGGCGATCAATATATAAATAACATATCAATGAATAATGGGCCGGTCCATGTGAAAAATGCCCGGGCCGGTTGCAAGACCCAGTCCGCCCCTGCTAGTAGGCCAAGGGGCGAGTCATACAACTGACAAATGCATTACTCTCCAGTGCCCACTACTATTCTGCGTACAAAATATTGACTTAAAGTTAAATTTTAGTGCAAAATTAATGATCAAATTGGTCGAAATAACCATTTTTATATTGATTTACCAATAAGCAATCGAGCACAATATGCGTAAATGGCAGTTTTCCCGCACTGCCTACCAATTTACCTGCGCTTGTAAAGTTTCCGGATGGTAAACAACTTTTGGATTAGGTCTAGGCATAGCACACGGCCATATTGTGACTAAAGTAGCCTAGGTCTAGCCTTAACGTTACAACTAGCCTATCGTACTGAAGTCAACGTAAATTTACTAGCCTAACCTACGTGCTTAGACTTGCTAATATAGGCTAGGCCAAAGCATAATTGAGTCTTAATTTAATTCGTTAAACTAATTTAGGCGGATGCAGTTTGTTAGCCAAGCATATATCAAAAACAGATACAATTGTTGGTTCTTTAGACTTATTTAAATATTCGTGATCCTCCTACTTTTAAAGGAAGTGAAATAGTATAGTACTCCAGTCGTTATTCCTATCCTATGGACTGTGGATGTCGTATGGCGATCGTCACGAACGTACGCACGTACGTACGTACCAACGTACGGTTGACCAAAATTACATGGCCTTATGCAAATTTCCATTTGTGTGGCAGGGGAGGGGACATAAACTCAGCGTAACGAACGAGATCAATTTGGCCATTGTGGATTTCAAATATAATAAAGACAATTTTGACTGCATGGGCGACCTGAAACATAGGGAGCCCATAGTTTTGCCCCAGACCGATTTTACCCACATACAATTGAAATTCGGCGTTGTTCGCGATCGCACACTCGGATCTAGCCCGATTTGAAAGTGTTCTTATCAATTATAGCCTAAACAACGAAAGGAGGGCAATAGGAGGAGGAGGCTGGGAAATTTGGGAAAAAAATTCGGCCTTGTTCGCGATCGCACACTCGGATATGGATACCGTTAAGGAGATATTCAAGTTTAAAGTGCGGTTTTATCTGTGTAGAAATGACAAGTTTAACTATGGGAAGTTGGCGTTCTCATCCTACATTCTTAACAATTGTTAATGTATTCTAAATATATAAAGTTTTTTAATATTTAATTTCGTTTTCTCGAACTTTCTTCAGGTGGTATGTTGAATACTCTTATTAGATTCAGTTTTGCTACTTTTCTTTTGATAGATCCATGGTTTTTGAGCCACAAAATTGCAGGACAAAACACGATCGAATACAGAAAGCTTTGAGAAATCTGAGGCTATACACCTGTATACCATCATAACTAGTCTGATTGATGTATTCCGTATGGTCATAGAATTACCGACTGGGTCCATCTAGAATGTATCGGTAATTCCATTTTTGGAGGTAAATATTTCATTTGCATCGCTCCTACATAATTTATACCAAACGTTAAACTTAGATATCTCCTAAACGGAATACGTTTTTTGAACGTATTCTTCAACTATTTTGTTTCAATAATCCAAAATCATAGCCCCACTAGTCCGAAGGTTAAATAATTTAAAAGAAAAGGCCACTAGTCCGAAGGTCTGATAGTTCGGAGATTCACAAGTCCAGATGCAGCTTCGGACTATAGGGCCTTCGGACAAGTGGGCTGGCACCATAGGCCTGAAAACACATGAAACTTTAAAAAGCTCGCCGGTTTTGTCAAGTTTCATTCCATCACGTCGTTAGGGGCTCACTTCAGGTCTGACCTGATATGTTTCTCTCATGTATTAGACTTCATTGATCGTGTCCGGGGTCCATTGATGAGTTTTCGTGACGAACGAAAGCTCTGTAGAAGGTTTTGTACTCGGGACCCTTAATCTTTTTCAGGGCCGTGGAGGAGGGAGCTCTCGCATGATCATTGATCGTGTCCGGGGTCCATTCTCATTGATAATTTTACCGTGATTTTAGACGAACGAAAGCTCCGTAGAAGGTCTTGTACTTTTCTCGGGACCATTAATTTTTTCCAGGGCCGTGGACCATTAATTTTTACGTAGGGCCTTTAGAGAGAGTGGATGATCAGGCGTATTCGGTTATGATAGTACAAATTCACGAAACGCTTAATACGAGATGTCTTACAGGTACGACTACGGGAAACACGGCCTTTGAAACCTATAATGCAACTTTACAAATGAATACTTTTTATAATTATGCTGCCAATCAATCTTCTGTTGAAAGAATTTTCCCGTAGTCACACCGCATGTGCATTTCACATAGGCCTATACTGAGAGTGCAATTACAGATACAAAATTGTGAGAGAAAAAAAAAATACATATTGATGGTTATCCAAGTTTAGGCGAATTGTCTGTTTTATAAAAAATAAATAAAAAAATAATTTAAAAAACACTATGGGTACATGAGAAGATTAGCAAAACAAGTTCCGTCTTACCCAATCTCAATAATTAAAAACATGTTTCCAATCAATTAGGAAAATGAAATTATTTGTAAAGGACCACTAGACCGAAAAGTGAGGGCGTATTTTTATTTCCCCCACAGATATATAATAAGGTAGATACCAAACTTTGACGTCAGAGTGAGGCAAGGTGGGTTCTCATTAAAGCGTGCATACACCGTGCGCATATGCAAGAATCTGCATTGGATATTCATATATAGAAGTCTACTCAGTCACAAGTTCAGGTAGACTTACTTTTCCTTAATTTAGGATTCACTTTTGATTAAAAATGCAATAATTGCTTGACAAAAAATGATTACTGTGTCTTGATTATGTTTTTATTACCAAATAATAGAAAATATACGGAATTTCCAAATGAAATATTTACAGCACTTGTCTACCTAAATAGCTGACTGATCAGCTGATTTCCTAGGTGTTGTAGTGCGTTATTACATCCGTACAGGTACCACGTCTACGTCTACGAAACAGTGTGTCGATGATTTTTAACGTTCGCTCGAGTAAATTCACAATATCAATCATAAGTATCCCGTATACAAATGAATACAGATATTAGTAATATAATCCTGCCTTACAGAGGTCTTAAATGAGAGCCGGAAGTGGCAACGTGACGTCACATGTGACCTAGCCTGCCTGCGCCTATAATTTGTATGGCCTGTAGCAGTACCTAGGCTAGTTTGGGAATTAAGCCACTGTCGCTCAGCTTGCCTTCAGCTTGTTCAATTAAGATACCATCGCTATACTCTCCGGTTTCAAGCATGGCCTACTGTATCATAACATACATTTGCCAATGTTTTTTTTTAAATTTTATCTGTGCTGGCCAATACGTTCAGTTTATTCTTCAAAACTCGTCTTTTTATGTTTGTCACGCCGCTCGCATTAGGGTCTATACGCTGCAGAAAAACAAACAGCACATCACCGGCATTCAGTGTTAATGTATACAGAGTAGGCCTAGCGAAAGCCTTTATTAAGTTGTGGTTGGGCCTACAGCTAAATTACAGTATACCTTTGTCAAAAAGCCTGAGAAGTAGTAATTTTTTTTTCTTTCTCAGTGTAAGGTGAATGCCAATTTGTTGGACTTTGAATGAATAATTGTAAAACCTATTAATTTCATTCTCCAAAACACACACTGCTTCTTGCTAATGTGTGTCATTCCTTGGGATCACTGTCAATGTCTTCAACTACATGTCATATTAGGCCTACATGCTCTGGCTCACCAGAAACAAACCTAGACTCTTAAAGTGATAGTAAAACACTTTTACATGCAAGAAAAATCTACCTGAAGTTACTGATACATTATTGAAAGAAATAGTTTAGTTCCCATAAAGCCCATGGATTATCTTTTTATGAGGAAAGTTGCTCAGAGGTAATAGTATATCTCCTAGGAGGAAAGAAATTGTTATTATAAAAAGATTTTGTTGTGTGTGTTAGATTCTTGTGGTATATACCCCTTGAATGGTTTTCTGATATTGATTTACTGCATATTAATTCAAAATAATCAGCTAAAGATTAGAAGTGTGCTCACTTCATAATACTGAAAGTATATGAAAAAGTCATTTTCAAATACAATATGTCAGGCTGACTAGTGAGAAGGTGAAAGAATGTCTTTCCTAGATGACAAAGGTTGACAGTGCCACATAATGGGATTTAATCGCCACATTTTCTCACAAATAAATAATAGAAATAATATGACAAATTTCAAATGGTATCTTTCATTTTCATGACAATTTCAGTTACCAGTATCTTTCACATTTGATTAATCATTTTTATGACAATTTCAACAGTTACCAGTATCTTTCACATTTAATTAATCATTTTTATGACAATTTCAAACAGTTACCGGTATCTTGCACATTTAATCATTTTCACAACCTTCAATATCTGTTTGCTTCTCACCTACCACTTCAGTTTACCAGTCCATGGAATGGTTGAATTATTAAATCACAGGTGAGAATTCAACAATTAAATTTGATATGAACCAATCATTTTTCCAGCAAGTCACGATCAGATCATGATCCTGCTGACTACATAGCTCATGAAGATTTTTATAAACTAATAATGCAAATGAATCCTCATTCCCTTCATTGCAGGACTTCTAATATCTTATCCACATTTTACCAAAACCAAATTGAGCTTATGACAAAGATGATGATGAATCACTTCTTTAAACGACTATGGACATCTAGCAAATTTAAGATATATGAAAGATCATGGAATTCTGAGAAGAATTTTTTTTTAAATTTTGTAAAATGCTTATTCAATTTTCAAGTTTTGACTAAATAGTTTCAATGTTTGTTAATTTGTTACATAGTAAGAGGAACACATCTTAAAATCTTTATGTATTTCTTCAAATTTTGTTCTTTAAATTCAGCTACTTCTTAATTTCAGAATGTCTTTTTCTAGATACATGATTCAGGATGTTACCAAGTTCCAAAAGTTTTGCTTCAAGTCCAATGCTATATTTCAAACTACATTGACAGAGGAATAAAAATGAAAAAAGTTTTACCAAAGGTAATAAAGGATCCTTCCCCCATTGATGTCACAGATTATGGTGAATTAACAGCTAAAAATCTAAAATGCAGTAAATTGGTCAATTTGTACCCAATTTTAATGGAACGTTTTACTATTTTAATGGTTTACATCACATTTTAAGCCAATTATGCCCACCCATGTTGCCTCTAGATGTCCATAGTCCTTTAAAATTGAATTGGTTGCTAAATCAAAATCTGTTTATTCTCTTTTGAACTTGTAGGCAAGATTTATTCTTCTATTAATGTTCATCTAAATTAGATGCACACTTTCATTTACTCACATTCAATATAGGGGGTAAAGCTTCAAATAATTACTTCAAACCTTATAATCAGATAATTGTCATTGTCTAATAAGATTCTGCTTCAAATGGTCATTGTTAAATTATAATTTGTGACTGTTGAAGTAAAAGTTTTAATTCCATGCGCTCAATGGTATACACAAACCAAACTATGAAGTAATGTCATCTGTTTTTTCAGTTTGCTCAATTAATTGTATATGTTATTTTTGTACAGCCTGTAAGGACATTCAGCAGCCTCATAAGAAAATACTTCAGTCACATTTGAATTTGACATTCAAAATGGTTAACAAGAATTCTGTTCCATAGAAAGATACCGGGAAGGGGAAAGGGGTGAAATGGAGGTGGGGGTGGGGGGAGGGCTGGGGTGGGGTATGGGGGTAACTTCTTACTAAAAGTGGTAGTTATGTGCAACCCATCAACTGAAAACTACACTCTAAAAAAATGGTCAAATTTGACCACAAATTTGACCAACAAGTTAGCGTGGTCAATATTTTTGACCTTATTCTATATCTGTGGGATCCCCCAAAATTAAATGCTTTTCTAGCACGCAACGCGGCAACGGTATAGCAATTTTTAGGACAATAGGAATAATCAAGTGACCTTCGCCCTCACGTCGCCTGTGGGCTATGGAGGCATAAAATTGATTCAATTATGGATAAAATATCCTTTTTTTTTTCAAAAGATTTACTGCAGCTTCAAAAGTTCAAGATATTTTGGTCCATATTCTGTCAAATAGAGCTTGTCCAATATATCATATCACTTTATAACAAAATCTGCAAAAAATGGAAATAGGCTTATAGATCATGATTAGCCAATTGTATTAGTAATAAATCGGAATATATTTAATGTCCAAAATTAATGTGAAAACTAAGCAAAATAGGGGTCCTTAGATTATTAACAGGGGCCCATCATTTTCTTGGTGATAATAAACGTAACTCTTTATATGAGTAGGTCTATTGATTAGACCCAGACATGGCCCAAATTCACACCCAGTCTTCAGCGAGTCAGTGGCAGAACCCAAATTTAAGGCGCTCATCGAATGAAATTTGTGGTATTTTGCTTGATGTTGGTCTTACTTTCTTCAATGTCAATAAAAAGATCAATTAAAACAAGAGGACTTCAATATAACACTGTGTTATCTCTGTAAAGGGGCACCTTTTAAACTTTAAAAAGAAGACGGGGAGGACACGTTAGTTTATGTCATGAAAATGGCCTGGGTCCACATGGTATAGATTTTGCCCTGCATGGCCCATTCAAAGATACCCCACGAATGAAATTTGGGGTGGCTCGCACACTTTAAAAAGGCACTATAATAAAGAGGTTTTACAAATTATAAGCTGAGAAAACAAAGGTATAGGCAGAGATCAAGGTCTTTTAAGTATTAACAAGTCCAACATGTAGGGTTGTTGGACCCTAACTTTGTCTTCAGGGGGAATTTCGTGTACGCGCGCGAAGCGCATGAAATTTCACAATTTTAGTCTTTTATGGCATTATTTATGTTACTTTCTTTAATGAAAACATTAGATTTGAAGAAAAAAGTGTTTCAATGTTTAAAAACACAGGTTCCTTGTCTAAAAAGGGCGCTTGTCCTCTTTGAAAGGGCACTTTTTAAACTTTTGGGAAAAGTTGGGGGAGGGGCACATGCCCCGGTTCCGCCGCCTATGCACATCATCATCTTCAAAAAAGGTTTTTGTAGAGGCCATATAAAATGTTATCCGATTTGTACTACAATAATATGTTTCCAAAGCTCTATAATATTTTACATTGACTACATGAGCGCCTGCATTTAAAAAAAAAAAATATATTCATCCTTGTTTTAATTTACATTTCAAAAAAATTTAGAAAAACTAAATCGAATTTTGTAGAGGTTGATGTTATCCGCTCATTTGGACTACAAGATTTCTATGTTTCAGTCAAAAGCCATATCTTTATAAAGACATGATTTATCTTAATCATGTTATTTAGGTCCTGTTTTTGTGTAGTCATGGTTTCTACCATGATACAGATAACACAGGCACCCGCATATCGTATGAGAAAATAGGCTTTATAGTTGTCTCTACGTAGTCAAGGATGTACGAAGATTTTTTACGTCGCCTATAAAGCACTATATTTCATTGTCACATGCCTGTTGCTTACCGATTCCTGGAAAATATGCATTGTCTTAAAACTTCTTTGAAGTGTCGTATTGTCGAATGATGAGCAGATGAAGGTATTTGTACTTTCCATGTTGTACTATAGTTCGCATTGAGTAGTTTTTTTTACGATTCTCCAAGTTCTGGTAGACAGGGGCGTAGCTAAGAACTTGTATTAGAAGCGGGCGGGGAGGGGGGGGTGAGTGGGTTATTCAGTGGAGTGTCTAAGGAGGTGGGAGTGGGGATACAACATGTCATTGCACCCACCCCTTAAATTTTGTCAAAGCCATTACTAAAATAGTGATTTGACAACAGAGATGTTGATATTTTCTATTCGTATCTACTGAATTATCGGTCATTTTGGACCAAACATCCTCAATTTTGGACTACAGCACTTTTATTTCCTGACTAATTTCTTGAATTCTGGACCATAAATCTCCAACTTGGGACAAAAATCTTCAATTTTGGATAAAAAATCTTCCATTTTGGGCCAAACATCTTCAATTTGGACCAAACATTCTTCAATTGTGGACCAAAAATGTTCATTTATGGACCAAAATCTTCAATTTTGCACCAAAAATCTTCAATTTAAATTTGGACCAAAAATCTTCAAGTTGGTACACATAATCCACAATTTTTAGACTACAGTTTTCCAGTTCTAAAATCTACAACTTAAGATCAAAACCATCAATTCAATTATGGACTAAGTTAGAGGGAGGTGAACGTCTTACTGTCTTAAGATGGATTTTAAGAGGCATAGGCCCCCTCAAAAACCAAAAGCTAGACACACCCCTGCTTTTATTAATATCAAATTGAATTAAAATTGGGTAAAATCATTGAAAATTGTGGTAAATTTGTAAAAATAAAGGCAATTTCTCAAAAGTGAGGGAAATTTTAGGAAAATTGAAGCTGATTTTGCGCTTATTTTGGGGTTTTTTGCCCCTGTGACTTATTTGGTTTCTTTTGAGACACACTTCAATCTGTCAATGGTTGAACTGGCTCATCTTACAAGGCTAAAGACATAAAATGGAACTAATTTGTGAAAAAAGAGTCAAGATTATTTTTCCAGTAAAGGAGGTATCTAAGTTTAAATATTTGAATATATAGGCCCATCAGATTTGTGCAGAAATGACTGAATTTAAATTAGTAGCAGCAACTCCCTGCTAGTAGTGACATCATATCCTCACGTTACTCAATTAGAAAAGAAAAAAAGTTTTTGTGACTTAAAGCCATTCAATACGTCAGGAGAGACATATAACAAAGTCAGAGTCTAATGTAGATACTAGGAGTAAATGAATTTGGAAAAAAATTTGCAATACAAAAAAACATTTATTTCAATAAAATGAATTAACAATTGTTAAGAAGTGAGGATGTGCGCCATTTGTCTACAGTAAACTCTCTACACCAGTCATTTGCATAACAACCTTTTAAAACTTTCATCTCATGAACGGAGCAAGATATCAGAGTATTTTTTCAGTTTGGTTGGTCTTTTTGTCCTCTATCAAAAAACATGGATATGACTGACCACTGAAATATTTACATAATCATTTTGTCAAATTATTCATGATTGACATTTTGAGAGCGAAAATAATCTATTGTTTGTTCATCTTCAAATTAACGAAGTAACAACAATCATCTGAATTTCTATGATTCGGAAAATGTTACCAGAAGATTGATGTTACTATTATATTATTCATTTTTTCTTTATTATTATTTTTTTCTTCTTCAAAAAGTGCGACTTGTATGCACGAATCATATTCTGACCCACCAACTTCTACAAATTTAGTAATTCATTCTACTTTTTAATTCCATACCTCCAACAGCCTTACTGCAAACAATAACATGCTACATAAGGTATTCAGCCCGAATGGAATGTTAGAGTTTTTCTGTCATACTATCAATAAAATAGTATATATCGATGTGAGATGCTGTATGGTGAAGAATGAGATTAGCGAAGTATAGAAAGTAAGAAATTTTGATTAATAATCGAAAAAAAAAACTGTTACAATTGTCAAATATGAAGTAAAATCGGAAGCGAAAAAAAACATAGCATTGAGTAAAACTCACTGAACTGGTATTGGTAGGTTCGCATGTAGTATGTTTGTTTTACGTGTGATGTGACTGAGCTGTGTGAAGACGCGTGAAACGCAACGACGCCGGTACCCTGCAAAATGGAGTCCATGCAGTTGAGTTAGAGTCACGTGATGAAATCCCTCTATAGAATCCCATGCTCAAAGCTGTACCAGCTTATGATCGTTCATGGGTGAATCATTTATTTGATTATGGTGCCAGTTTATCTTTTATTACATGATATTATGGGTGCTGCATGTGCAACAAGTAATACTTCTTTGATATGTTGGTCTCTCATTAGATGAACAAGTAGCAAGTCAAATTCTTATAGCAACGAGAAAATAATTTACATAGGCCTAATGGTTTCCAAAATATTGATCTACATATGTTTGTAATCGTACGTTCCTTTATTTTCAACAATCTAATATCAGATCTCATGGATAAAAGTCAAATGTGAAGCTTCAATAATATTGTGTCTCTAATCACGGTGGTAATGATTTTTTAATTTTGATCAGTTTCTATGACGAAGTTGGAACGAAAGACATTTGTGTTTTTGATAATATTTGACTTTACTCTTTTCTTTAGAATTTCATAAAGACTCACACATATAGAAAAAAAAAGTGAAAAGGTTCTTTTACTCTAGATATCTTTATTTCTGGATGTGAAGATTTTTATAGTTGTCTTTTTTATATTTTTCTCTACTATGCAGTTATCTATGCAACATCTGTTATCGTCACACACTGAATATTCAACGAGTTAATTAGCATGAGCTTAAGTAATCTTGATATATTTTCTTCAATACAGTTGCTGGAGTATGTAGGGGATTTCCGATATCATACTCCAGTTCACAGTTCCAGTCTGCTTATGCACACACGTACGTTTTACCTTCAAGTTGCGAGTAAGCAAACCAGACGAGGGCACAGCAAGTAAACATAACGTGCGCCACAGCAAAATACGTTCTTGGTACACGCGTAGTATTATTGCGCGTCGTTTAGAAATACGCACATTGTATAAAATCGATCCTCAATATCACTTTCTGTGTTCGGACGACATGGGGTTTTTCCCGATGACTTAATGTCACCTAGAATACTCAAAGTTACATAACCTATTAGGAAAAGAAAAAAAATCGAAGCGACCGAATTTTAAATAAAGTGACTTTTAAAATTTGTTATCGTAACAGTCAATAGGGAAACTTATTTGTTTACTCGCAACTCAAAATGGCGGACGGAAATGCTGTTTGGAAATCATTGGTCCGAAACTGATTAACCATTTCGTGACTTTAACTTTAAACAGCGCTGGTTTGGGAATTCTACTTGGAGAAATACCACGGGGCAAGTGTTGCTATATGGTGAAGAAAGAACACCACAAAATGGCTCCTTTATATATGCGAAGCTCTAGTTTGTAATTGTCCATTCTATTTGCTAGGAACATTCACCTGAGCACCAAACTGAGAATCTTCAACTCTATAACGTAAAGTCTGTTCTGTTTTCAGTGTAGTGCTGAGTCATGGAGAAAGACAAAGATTGGGGACATGCCTGCGGCACATCCTGCATATCAGATGGCCAGACCGCATCTCCAATCAGGATATGTGGCAGGAAACCAAACAGGATCCTATCATTACCACCATCAGACGAAGCAAATGGAAGTGGGTCGGTCACAGTCTACGAAGAGACCAGAGGAACATCCCACGCCATGCTCTGGACTGGAATCCACAAGGAAAACGCAAGACAGGCCGACCAACCACAACCTGGCGGATAACCCTAGACGCACGGAGCTCAACACCATCCGCATGTCTGTGGGAGGGGGGAGGGTAGCAAGAGCGGAGACTTGCAGTGAAGGCCGTATGCTCCTAAGCTAAGCAAGTTCTGACAGAAGATGCTTTCATGATATTAACATTGCGTGTTATTCGCTACAATGCAATATAAAGTCGTAGTTTTTCTTTGTTATTGTTTTTTAACGAAAGTTTGCCCTGACGAATAACATTGCCACTGATCATTGAAATTTTTTGCTTTCTCCTGTTGAAAGTTTTAGAAGAAAATTTGTCACAGCACAGTGGTTTTAGAATTCATCCTTGTTACTAATAACTTTCAAAAGCAAATGTCAGATCTTCCCCAATTTAAAGATGTCAGAAAAATTGATAATTATGATATATAACAAATAAGAGTATTTTGAAGATGAAATTGTACTGGCATCTTGAATTTCAGATAATCATGATAAAGTGAAACAATATCTAAGTAAGATTAATTTCGTCATCGATACGCATGAACTTTTAATTAATTTACTTATGCAATCGTGTTGTAATCTATCGTTATAAAAACCGTTTCATAATCTATTATTCAATATGATACATTACTTGATTGAAAAGATTAATTGAATGAATTATGAAAATGCTTTTTATTTATATAGTGTATTATTTGTTATTGTCGGATCATACACGATGTCTTTCGTTCTCGTCAGTGCATTTTTCGGAGTATTGCGACTCCTGCTGCTTATTATACCAATATCTAATACAAGAAATACACGGGCGGCGGAGCTGGGACGTGGGCGCTTCAGCCCCAAAATGTTTTAGATGAACATGTTTTATCACGTTACCCGACCTAATTAGCACCCCAATATTGTTATAACGTCACCTGACCTCATTAGCTTCCCAATATATTGAACGCTCCGCCGCCTCTGAAATATGTCTGGATACAAGAATTTTGATAAAAATGACGGGAGTAACGACAATCAGTGAAATACAGCGTGGCTGTCAGTTGCAAGATATGAAAAGAATATATTTATAATTCCAGACATCAATCCAACGTATGTATAACATTCTTAGAGCGGAAATCTATTTAGTATAACATGCGACGAGAGGATGGGAAAATGCATTTCTGTCTTTTTTTGGAAATGTTTCTAAAATGTTATTCAAAATTTTGCATTTACATTTATGTATGTTAAAATATCAAATCTAACTATGAAACTGACAAAGCAGTTTTTTTTTCAATTTGTTCAGATAGCATGTATAAATAAATAAATCGGCAATACAGCAGATAAGTTTAGAAAAAGGACTCCATTACACGTTAAAATTATTCAATGGATATAAACGGCTTCATTTATAATCCCTTGAGGGTCGTTGTCGTGTTACGTTGCCACCAAGAAGTCATTTTGTTTTCTAACGATATACTCTCAAAACCAATTTGCAATGAGATATCCTGCTATATTTGGGATGCGAAGACTGCTATGGATGCTCGGATGACTGCATCTGTATCAACATATAACATTTTTTTGTATATGTTTCTTTCATTCTGTAGGCAGAAAGAAGCAACATTAGTTAAGTTGTTTTCGAACCCAATTAAAAGTATGAAATACCAAAAAATCCCAACTAAATCATGTGTTACAGCTTTTTGAAAATTTAGGTTTCAATATGAAAATTTGTATGTTGTTGTGTGATTCTTCAACCGGCATAAATTTCTATTTTAGTATGTAAGAATGATACCAAAACGGCTTGAAGGAAAATAATAAGATCTCAATAAAGATGTAAATACTGTTACATGCGACCTTTTACAAGAATTGAGCACTTCAGTGGCGAAAATTGCGCAGTAACGCTATGATTCAATAACTGGGTGACGTACTTCCAGACAATTCCATGATGATCTCATACGTTGACTCATACTGACCTGCTGACGCAATATTCTCGATTTTGGAACTTTGTGACAATATTTCTATGATTAACTAATTCATTTGTCATTCACGCCCTGCTACGCCTATTTTTAAATATATAAAAAAGCGAATCGTTGCCCACAAAGAGATCAGACAGATAGCGCATCATCTTCACTATCACAGTATCCGGTTAGGATATATAATTAGGTTTCACTATGTTAAAGAATAATTCATTTCATTAGAAGAAAGGTTGACATTTTGAATACCTGAATACATTCTGTTCAAGGTTAAAAGCCACTGATCTTGATTTTATCTTTTGGCATTCTTCAGTTAATTTTCTATTATTGGTCCATAACAATACATACATATCGCTAATCAACAGTTGAAATTAGGGTAAGAAATGTAAGGAAGTACATGAAAAATTTGAAACTGTAATACATCACAAATTTAGGATTTTCGATCAACTATAACTAAAACATAAAATTTCCACAACGTTAATACTGTTCTACGTACACTTTTCTTGTTCTCTGTAATAAGACATAAAACAAGTTGTTGTAGATGTCCTGACTTTCACAGCTGGAATTTGTATTACGTATGTTTATAAGATATCTATGTATATGCATGAGATGTGTAGAAACAAATGATGAAATGCCAGAGAGATGCAGCTCAGCACCCCGTAGAGAGCCTATATCTTTGTTTGTCTGTTTTACGAGGGCTTATCTTTAGCAGTTTATAAAACTCAGCACCCCGTAGAGAGCCTATATCTTTAGCGGTTTATAAAACGGTCTTGGTAGTTTATCGCAAGAACACGTTGAATTACCGGCAATGCGCTTCATAGATAATTCAAAAACATTCATGAATGTCTTCGTGTAAATAAGTATTACGAAATATTGTAAAGGTTATTCAAATGGGTTTTTTTAAATTGAGGACTAATCTTAAGCCCAAAACTACTCCTAATAGAATTATAGCTGTGATAATAAGGATGACTTTTGGAGAAAATCAATGAAATAGTCTGTTTTGTTCATTTTCTCAAAAAGGCGACATTGAATTTCAAAAAGCACTGGCAAGAAGTTTTTAATATCTATTAAATTACTACCCGTCTTCAAAATTTCAGGATATCCATTGAAGTTTTGGACAATCCGAAGCGGAAAATGAGAAACCCCATATGTTTAGTGTGGGCTAGTCAAATGTGTAGGCTCATTCGATGACATAATACATAATAGTACCCAATTTTTTGAATATTTCCAAATACCTAGTTTTTCGGGTTGCTTCCGAACTGTATGATAGCGACAAATTTTAGAAACAGAGTGGTGAAAAAATATGTTAATATCTTATTCCGTTTAGAAGTTACGAAATTTTAAAGTACATTTGAAATTGGCCAAAAGTGACTGATTGGCAACATCTGTGATGACATAGAGACAATTTCAACAAAACAAATTTTGTATTTGTTAAAATATGATTTGGGATTTTTTTATCATTGTAATTGTGGTGTACACCAAGAAAAAACAAACAAAATGTTTCTTGTAAATTATATATTCCACCCTATCTCAATAATGAACCAAAAATGCTGTTTAATAATGTAAAACAAGTGTGATTAGATTTACAAAAAATAAATAAAAACTGCGCTGGAATTGCTTTGATGACATCACCAAGTTGACGGACATACAGTATACTGTATGATGTGTTTTTAAGAACATTTTTCTTCTCTTTAAATTATCATAACGTCTAAACGGAATTTGATATTAATATAGTTTTTTCACCAGTTTTGTTTCTACAAATTTTCTCTATCATATATGGAAAAATATATTCCTTTAAAAGATAGTACAGACTAATAGATGTTGTATGAGTAAAGAGAGAATATTAACCAGATAATTATTTACGAAAATAGTAATATCAGTTCATTCTAATAATTCATCACCTGATATTTCGATGACATAGCAAGGAGCTATAAACACAAGATTATATGAAAAGTAATTAATTTACATTAGCATTTCCCAATGTAGACTGGTAAATGCATGCCCAATGTTAAAACAAACCTGCTACTAATTTCGATGGGATTGTGATCAGGCTATAAACTGTGACATTTTAGAATTTAAAATAAATTGCAAAACAAATTACACGCATCGGAGGTAAATGAAGTCTTAGTCGTTCTTAGATTTAAAGCTATTATGTAGCAGATCCCTTGTCAAACAAATTTTGAACATGTACAAAATATATAAGTAGCCAACATAGGCTGTATATGCAGTAATAATATGTTTAAAATGTTGGAAAGCAGAAGTTACACGTTGCGAAGTTTATCCCAATTTATATTTAAGAAGGGGAGAATGTAAGAGTGTAAATTGGGGAAATAATTAGGAATGAAAAACTATAATGAACCGATTCGCAAAAGTGTGTGTGTGTGTGTACGTGACTAAAATATCTTATTAATATTTTTTTGACTTTCACCCATATATCCTGTCAAGAGGCCCGTTACCAAAATATTCTAGTAAAGTGAATGCGATTTACCCAATGGTTTACAAAAAATAGGTTCAATCAAATTAAATTAAAATAAAATACATTACAATTTGCTAATGAACTGGGGAGTGGTGTCACACAGTGGTATCTAGATATAGTAGATATTGTACACCATTCGTTTAAATAAAATAATACCCTTTATTCCCTCACCACAGTTTTTGGCTATTTTCGGCGGTTTAGTTAAATAACACTTGGCCACCAATTGATTTTTAATGTCACTCAAGTACAGTAAATATAAATATTGAGTAGATAATTTGTTTACAGAATCTTTTAATCTCTGAACAATACGTGTAGCTGGTATATAAAGTGTGGTCTAATAGCAAGGAGGAAAGTGGGAATAGCTGCATGATTTTAAGCATATGTACACAATATGCATGTGACAAAATTCAAATTGAATGAATCCTGACAGAAACAAGTGTAGAAAGTTCTTCACAGTTGTTTATGTATTTTTGATCTCTATTATACAAGATAGACATGCTTGACCACTGGACTAATCCTTCAAGGATAAAACTTCATTGTTTCCCCCAATTTTTTCATTCTCTGAATTGCTTAAGGTGAATTAGTGGTCATAAAATTAAAAGCGCAAGGTCAAATTCTTTAATTCAGTTATTCATCAAGGATTATTGTTGAATTTCAGCAATTTCATTCAATCAAGGTAATAATTTTCCTCTAAGTTTTCAAGGGTGCGTCAAAAAAGGTATACAAATCAAGAAATGTAAGTCACATTCAATATCTTATTGCTGTCATCAACCTCCCCCATTCATTGGTGTAGAGGTAAACCGTTAACCTTTAGCTCTCTTTAAAATCGATTCTTGCATTAATACTTGCAAAATCGAAATCTGCATTAATATTACTTAGAATCGTTGAAACAGTACATCAGCTCTCTGAGCATATAGGATAACAACTCCCGTATCCTTAGTCCCATGGTCTACAGGTCTGGCACTTGGTATTTCCGACCTTGATGAATAACAAAATACAACTTAGGAAGATCCTTTCCTTAAAATTAGAATAGATACACTTTCTTAAATATGTTCGGATAAAAGTGGAGTCAATTTAACCCGGTCACGACCAGTATCTTTCCCATTTTCCCCATGCATATGGATAGGCATATTAAAATCTTTACACAATTCTCACAAATGAGACATGACTTCTTTGTTTTACGCCACCATAGATGATTCATGTATACGGTGAGAACGAAGACATGGTTACTGCAGGAGCCCCGTTTGCATACAATGCACTTGGGTGATGTAAATCATGCATAAAAGAAGTAACAATAACTATATCTGTATATACGAAGTAGAAAAAGCTGTAATGCTAGTGTGCAATTAAGAAATAATTAATATTCCTCTTCCGGATGGAACAAAATTTGTTCTCTATTCAAATGGAAATTCAACTTTCAAATATGAGTACTTGTTCTTACTTTGATAGAACAAACATGAACTTAGTCACACAAAAAGTGTTATTGACTAACGTTTACGGGAAAAACCCCATAAAGATGTTAAAACGCAAATATTTAATTGGTTTCTCGAAAGTATACGACGATGCACTCATGAATATTAATTTCTGTGAAATTCAATGAAAACAACGTTTTGATACACTTAGCGGACTGCCAATTACGTCTGAAGAATGTTTTCCTCGTACAAATTTAAATGAAGTTCTGTTTGTGGTGTGCAAGTATCTCCAGGCACAAAGCAATTAGGATATATGTATTTATACATCCTTGCATAAACCATTACTAACATTTCTATTCCGGTCAGCCGGTAATCAATATATAAAGTTTGTTAATGAGGGAGCAGAAATCATACGATTGCGGCAGACAGGTAATAACATACTTTGAAAAGTGTTTGCTTTTAACAGTATAATTCGTATATCATGATATATGTATGTAACATTTTTTTTCAGGCAGCAGGACTGCGTTTATGCTGAGAGTCTTTATATTCAGATATTACTTACTTCCAATTATTGTGATTAGAAAAAGAGCCTTTTAACGTAGGGCGGCTTGAATTTGTTTTCGAGGGCATGGGGACGGGAGATATAAGTACTTAGATTGCTTATAAGGACAGTACAAGTGGTGTTAATGCTCAAAAGCTTTGAATTCCTACTGCAGCTGTGAAACTATTAGTTACGATGGAGAACAGGAACATTTTGTTATTTTCAAGTTGATCAAAAACATTTGTGAATCTTTGATGGTTAGTGGAACTCCGGATCTTCGCGTAAGAACAACCGCTGTCTATAGAAATCGAAGCATGTATGTATGTTTATGACCGGCGAAGATTTGTCTTATGAATGATCTTATCCAGGCATGAAATTATATCACATAAAACAATAGCGTCCTTTCCTTGATTTGTATAACTATCTAACTTTAAAATTCTAGACTCGCCAGTCTGGTCTGCCAGTTGGACTATGCATATTTGGTCTCAAATTCAATAATGTTTTAAGATTTAGAAGATCGTATTTTCATTACGATTTTATTCTTTTAGTTAAAATGACTGGTTTTTAGAATTCCCACAAAATGTATGATATGGTAGAGAGCGTCTGACACCATTTATTTACCAATCGGGAAATCTCAGAGTTTGCCCGTTGGAGATCAGGACATGCGCAGTACGAGGCTATTCAGTAACGAAGCTTTTCCATAGTTTTGGTGTAGTCGCTTTATGTGTGTAGTATTTCTTAACACTATGTTTTATTAAAATAAAATGATGATACGAAAGTGTGACTTGACTTTTATAATATTATTACAATGCTTGTCAAAAATATTTCCCGAACAAAATCTTGTTAAAGAGCGACTGCCTAACGGTAACACCTAATAAGAAATTCACCACTTTCTTTAAATTTATCGAAAATTCCACGGTTTATATTAAAAGCGCATGGTGAAAAGATAATTCATATAATATTATTTCATATCGTGAAAAAAAAAATTGAACCATTTGCAGCGGTTGAGTCCCCCGCGTTAAAATGTGTCTGATTCTTATGTTATTCCTATACAAAATTTGAATTTGGATAGATGCATTGTGGGATACTTTTGTAAAGTATCTCCTGATCGGGAGTACAAACCAGACTGTTTATTGTGCGTATAATGATTGCTATGAATATAAAGCTTTAATACGCGCCATGAAGCTGGAAACCTAAATATTAATGTCAATATTAATGAAAGCCATTCACTACTTATTAACTCTAATGTATTGTTTCTGATCTATATCCTTGTTTCATTTATCCTTTACTCCATCTTTTTCATGCTTGCTCTCATTCATATTAAAAAAAGTAGTTTGTATTAAAAGGAGATAAGAACGAAGGTACGCCCCTTTAAGTACTCCAAAGGGATTTCCATAGCGAACCGTCATATCAACAAGTAACCCGTAATGATGTACACAATGGATTCATATAACATCTAGTCTCTGGAGTTTGTAAACATCTTTTATTGCACAGAACCAGTGATTCAACAACATGGCAATCATTTCAAACTAAAAATATAAAAGCAGACAAGATGATATATTAACACAAAAACGATGACAATAAACAATGATATCCTAATAGTCAAGTTCTATAAAAAAAACAATTCAATGCTATTTTCCACTGTACTGAGCCTACATTGAAATACAGACAGGAAAATGTAACAATATTGACCAGACATGTTGACTATGTAGAAAGACATTGTATTTATTGTAATCTGAATAATGTAATGAAGTAATGCTTTCTACATTTTGATTCTCCATTGCTGTTGGTAGGAGATACGTCAATATTTTAGTAAGAAACATTTTTCAACTTGTAACCTGTTTATTATCTACACAATGGATTATATTACATCTGGTCAATGAAACTATAAACATATTTCATTACACAGAATCAGTAATACAACAACTTGGCAATCATTATAAACTAAAAATATAAAAAGCAGACAAGATGATATATTAACACAAAAACGATTATGATAATAATCGAAGTTCTATAAAAGAAAATTTAGAGTGCTAGTTTTATATATATATATTATATAAATGTACAAATAGACACACATAAAAAGACATTGTATTTATCAGGCTATATATGAAGAATACATTCCTCAATATATATATGTTTATTATACTATATATATATATATATATATCCTGTATACATCAGTAAGAACGAATTAATTACTACAGTGTGAATTCCATAACGAAGTTTTAAATCAACAAGTAACCCGTAATGATGTACACAATGGATTCATATTATATCTAGTTGATAGAAAATCTTACACGATATGTTCAGTGGTCAAGCATGTTTACCTTATTTGAAAGAGGACTTCAAAAGAAACAAAATAGTGAAGAAAGCATTTAAAAATCTTATTCCGTTAAGGAGATATTTAAGTTTAACGTTTGGCATCGTTTGTTTAGAAACGACTGAAATCAGACTAGTTGTGATGTCAAAGTTTTTTATGTATTCATATAATATTTTTCCTGTGATTTTGTGACGTAAAAACCATGAGATATATCAAAAAAGTAGTAAAACTGAATCTAGGAAGGGTATTGATAATATATTACCTGAAGAAAGTTTGAGGAAAATGATTTAAATAGTGAAACAAATCAATAAACGTTCTTTAAAATACACACAGACTTTGAGAAATCTGACGTACCCTTTAAACATCTTTTAGTGCACAGAATCAGTAATTCAATAACTTTACACCCATGATCAGCAAAAAATATGAAAAGCAGGCAAGATAATATATAAACACAAAAATGAAGACAACAAATATCAAGTTCTAGGAAAATAAATTATAGTTTCCGTTGTCAGGTATTGAAGGTTGATTTAATGTACACATAGCCATGCCGCAGAGAGTATAACGATATTGACTATATAGAAAGACTACGAATAAGGGTGTTTTAGCTGGCGTCACGTGACTTTGTTTACATCGCCATTTTGTCGGGTAAAAACGATCGTCTGCTGTGCACTTATTTAGACTTACAAACGCTTGCAACCTGCTATATAAGATAATTTTTGTAAGATAATTGTCGGAATCTTGCTGTGCCGTTGGTTGCACTAATAGACGTGTGCCGGGAATAAAAAGACGTTTTCTCGATTTCCATCTGATCCTGATCGGCGTTTAAAGTGGGGTTCTACTGTACGACACAACGTCTTTCAACCTTCTGTTCACACTAGGATTTGTAGCGAGCACTTTATACCAGGTATGTAGGGTCTGTCTGCATATAACGAACAATCAGATGGCTTTCACTTAAAAGTTACTTTTGTATAACCGGCGAATATATAAAACGTTAGGAAAATATGAAGTAAATTGCCGCGAACAAAAGCAATACAAATCGCTGAACTGGTACGGGTAGGTAGGTAGGTTAGCAGGCAGTGTGTTTGTTGTACGTATGATATGACTGAGCTGTGTGAAGACGCAGGAAACGCAACGACGCTTTGCAAAATGGCTTCGAGATGAGTTGAGTCACGTGATGAAATCCCTCTAAACCGTAATGAAGAATACCATCTTTTCTTGGCTGCTCAATCCTACTCATAGGAGATATACCAGGGTGTTGAATAATGCACCCAGACTGGGTGAAGTCCAACGACTTTTATTATAGATTCTAAGCATACCGGCCATGTACTACTTTTTATGACTAATTATGTCTTACAAACTCATGAAAGTCATGCCGTGCTGTTTAACCTCATGCGCTCATGTAGTTTTTACATTTATATTCCTGTTATAATGATTACGTTCCCTTTATAGTAATTACACCAGATTACATGATGCACCCATGCAGAATGGATAAAGTTCAAAAAGTTTTACCCATTGGATTTTAAACATACCTGCCATGCGCTATAGCATTTTGCGATTAATTATGTCTTTTATGATTAATTATGCCTAACAAGCTCGTGAAAGTTTTGCTGCTTAACCTCATTCCGTCATCTTGTTTTTATATTATAGTACTGTTATAATGATTGTGTGCCCTTAATAGTAATTACACTAGATTACATAATGCACTCGGACTGAGTGAAGTTTAAAGATTTATATCATGGATTTTAAGCATACCTGCTATGTGTTTTGTATTATTAATTATGCCTAACAAGCTCGTGAAGCTCATGCTGTTTAACCTCATTCCGTCATCTATTGTTTTTATATCATATTACTCTGGATATTACTATTATATTGATTATTGTTTCCTTAATAGTAATACACCAGATTACATGTTGCACCCATGCAGCATGGTTGAAGTTCAAAAAACTTTTATCCGTTGGATTATAAGCATATCTGCTATGTACTATATCATTGTATAATTAATTATGTCTTACAAACTCATGAAAGTCATTCTGTTTAACCTCATGCCGCCATGTGCTGTTTTTACATTACTGCTAAATTGATTAAGTTCCCTTAGCAGACTTACCCAGGAAGCTGTAGTTTTGTCAAAGTAACAGCTCCCTGATATAACACTTGCTCGTTGTTTATTGATGTACCTTTATTGTGAGTAAAGGTTGGTTGCCTCAGATAATTACTTGGAATTGAATCAAATATAAGATTACGCACACCGTAAGTATCGCTGCAACGAATAGAAGAGGGAAACAGGTCATGGACAGGGTGATTAAATTACGAAAGTGTGAAAAAATAAGCAAATTTTAAGAAGTGTCAAGGTTAGGTGTATTTTAAAGTGACTACACTGCTACAAGGAACTTAAGGTGAGCACGTAAGGAGAGCAGAATTAAAGGATTGATTCAACTGTCAGACATGTATATGATGTATGAAAGAAGGCAAAAAACAAACTGAACTGTTGAGAAACTAGTGTGATGTTTTTCCATTCAGGAGAGTGAAATTTAAAGTTGTAAAAAATGTGTGTGGAGATCACTGATGTACGGGGCCGTAAATCTTGGCGGAGAGGGGGACTTGATCCCCACCAGTCCGGGAAAGGTCCTAGTTTAAGGAACCTCTAAAATACCTGAGCAAAGTGATTGGATGCCAGTTCTTTAAAAATTTAGGATTGTTTGGAATTATTTAAATGACAGCTCTGCCCTGCTCATCGGATAAAAAGTATATTGTAAAAGCATAATTTAGAGAATTGACCACCAATGGGCCAATTTCAGGCCCAAAAAGTTGATAGAATTCTGTAGGTAATCCTTTGGATATCGGAGATTTATTATAATGCATGGAAGAAAAGTGCCTCGCTACAATCATGAAGCCTTCAATTGCCTTCAATTGAGTTCTGCTGAATAGTACTGAGATAGCACTGGATGGTCAAAATTTAATTTTCAAAAACAAATTGTCAGCATTTACATTTATTATTTTCAGAGAGGGTACTCGCATGGCTTCTTTTTCATATCCTGACTCTGGCCAAATAGTATATCCATGCTCTGAGGAAGAACTTCATCCTTATCATGATCAGAAATAGTGTTGAAACTCTTATTACAAAGTTCTAAATTAATGCGATGAATCCTTTTACCATATTCATGTCAACGTGGTCTGGAGCAAATAACAATTCCCTCAAGTTTCTGATCATATAAAAACGAAATATTGCTTCTTGCACGTTGCAAGTTATTATACACGTGTTCAAATGGCTTATTTACATCAAGAGGAGGGGGGGGCACTTCATATATATATATATATATATATATATATATATATATATATATATATATATATATATATATATATATATATATATATATATATATATATATATATATATATATATATATATATATAAATATATCTATCTATTTATATATACATATATATATATATATATATATAAATATATATATATATATATATATATATATATATATATATATATATATATATATATATATATATATATATATATATATATATATATATATATATATATATATATATATATATGTATATATATATATATATATATATATATATATATATATATATATATATATATATATATATATATATATATATATATATATATATATATATATATATATATGAATATATATATATATATATATATATGAATATATATATATATATATATGAATATATATATAAATATGAATATATATATATATATATATATATATATATATATATATATATATATATATACATTACAAACAAAACAATATATGAATATATATATATATATATATATATATATATATATATATATATATATATATATATATATATATATATATATATATATATATATATATATATATATATATATATATATACGCCCACTTTGTATGCATTTGCGTAGTTCGAAGCAGAAATAGAAGTCATCTTATATAAAAAAAAAAAAAGGACTTCAAAAGAAACAAGATGGCGAAAAAAGCATTCAAAATTCTTATTCCGTTAAGGAGATATTTAAGTTTGATATCATTTGTGTAAACGATTGAAATCAGACTAGTTGTGATGTCACTGATTCCTCAAAATCTTTATGTATTCAATTATCTGTTATAAGTAAGTTGTTTACCAAAATTGTATGTGACCATCTTACCTGCTGGTGTGATGATTACAAAATTATTATGAGTACTTTCTTCAACTTGATAACTGTTTTGTTATTCAGACGATAATTTCTAAAGTTCTAAGTGAACCAAAAAGTAATGTTTATGCTTTTATTGATTTCAAAGGTGCGTTCGATAATGTAAATATAAATATTATGTTCAGGAAACTTTATAAAATGGATGTGAGAGGATGTTTTTTTTGTTGAGAATTCTGTTACAAATTTACAATGATGTTAAAGCATGTGTTAAATGTAAAGATTGTTTTTAAGTGCACTGAAGGTGTGAGACAAGGTGATAGTTTATCACTTTTTGTTCTCGTTATTCATAAATGATTTAGAACATTTTTTCGCCGAATTTACTTACCATGGTGTGAAGATTGAAAATAAGGATATTAGCTGTCTCTTATACGCTGACGATCTAGTAATTCTTACTGTTAATGCTTATTCCTTACGAAAACTCTTAGATATATTTAATTCATATTGTGCCGAGAATGATCTCATCGTAAATAGCGATAAAAGTAAAATTGTGGTATTTAGAAAGGATAGCTATTCAACTGAAAACGAGAGAATATATTTTCAAGGTAAACCACTTGAATTTGTTTCAATGTTTAATTACTTAGGATACACCGAAAGGGGTTTGGACCTCGGCCAAGCTTGATTTAAGACGTTCTGCGAGCAAAGATTTGTTTACTCTGAAGAGAATTCTTGCGCACATTTAACCCAATTTACCCGTAAGTCATATCTTACAGCTTTTTGATTCCCAAATTCTTCCATTTCTAACATACGGGGCAGAAATCTGGGGTTCTGACCCCACTATAGTGCTGCGAGTGGCTGTAAAAAAATTCTTAAATACATACTGGGGTTGCCCCTGAAATCAGTTAATATTGTATCCCTTGGTGAACTTAGTCGTCCTTCCTTAAAAATATGTTACTATTGTCAAGAAAATCGCCTATTGGTTAAAATTACTGAAGCACGATGAGGCTAGGTATTCTAGAAAGAGCTATTGTGATCAGCTTATTTTTGCTGACAAAATACTTTCTCGTGGGGTCTACGTACAAAAGCTATTTTATTGAGCTCTGGTTTTAGGCATGCTTGGTATAATCAAGGTGTAGGTGATGAAAATGTTTTTCTCTATTTATTCAAACAAAGGCTTCTAGACGTAGATAGGCAAGATGGCTAGGCTTCGTAGTTACAACTTATTCAAGAGTGAAAATTATGTTGAAACTTATGCAATGTATTTTAATAATTTCTATAAAAGAAAATTGTTTGCTGGTTTCCGTTGTGGTACATTGAAACTCAATGTACACACCGGAAGATATAACAACATTCACTATGCGGATAGTGTTTGTTTATATTGTAATATGAATGTCGTATATAGATGATGAAAACCATTTTCTTCTTGTCTGCCCATTCTTATCGATTATTCGTAAGAGGTTTTTACCTTATCTGAATCTGAATCTGAATCGGTTAAGTCGGCAAAAATCCTTCAAGAGGACATGAACGCCAACCTTAGTAAAAGCATTTGTTGTAAGTTTTTTGAAGGCACTAGTCTCCATTATACATTATATTAATTCTATTAAGGCAAACAAAAACAAAATAGTCGGAATCCTTTCCAAGGGCAGAAATCTTGTGTTCCCTTGTTGTGGTCGGTCAAACAGACGGACGGACGGACATAAGGCACCCAGACAGGTTGATGTTCAAAAATATTTTGATTACAGATTCCAAGCATACCTGTCATGTACTATATCTGTTTATGAAATATGCCATGAAAGCCCGTGATAATCATGTTGCCGATTAACATCATGCCACCATTTATCAGCCTATTGTTTTCACATTTTGAATCTTTTTTATAAGGATTGCGTTCCTTCAATCACTGTTTGTTGTATTACGTTCTGTTTATGTGTGAAGCCCAGTTTACCATTGAATTGAATCAAATCTGTCAAATTTTGTCCTTCGATTTTGTGGCGCAAAAATCATCGGATATATCAGGAAAGTAGTGAAACAGAATCTTGTAAGGATAATTATAATTTACCATCTGAAGAAATTTCGAGGGAAAATAGTTGAAAATGGAAACAAATTAAAATAAATTCTTTAAAATACATTAACAATTGTTAAGAATGTGTGGATAAGCTGATAAGGTCCGCGACAACCTTCCATGATAGTAGACTTACTACAACCAGTCATTTCTACAAAGATAAGACAAGAGCTTTAAACTTAAATTTCTCCTCAACTGAAGAAGGTTTTTGAACGATTTCTTCACCATTTTGTTTCTTTTAAAGTTTTCTTTTATATAAGATAAACTTGCTTGACCACTGAACTAATCTTTTCATATCTCGATGTTTTCAGTTGAACTTGTATTGTATGTGAGTTTTTATTTCAAAAAGGACGAAATTCGCATAATCCTATATAATCACTCTTACAATGAGTTTATTTATAATAATTGTGTGATTTTCCATCCTACCGTCCGTCCGTTTGTTCGACCGACCACATCAAGGGAACAAAATATTTCTGCCCTTAAAAAGGATTCCGACTATTTTGTTTTTGTTTGCTTGAATAGAAATTAATATAATGTATGATGGAGACTAGTGCCTCCAAAGAACTTACAACAAATGCTTCCTGACATGAATTGCAATTAAAACATTTGTTATCATGAAAAAGGCAAACAATGACAAAACAGACCCTGACGCTTCAAAAGAACTTTTGTAATTAAGTGTTAGGGGGATAAATATAATAAATAATCTCCAAATTAATTTGCAATGGAATTTCATTCTGTTTGATAGATAGATTAGCCCTATTTGGTTTGAAAGCGAAAATGTCAAGTTGAGCATGTTTTTTTTATAATTTTTTTATGGGGAGTGTCAGATTTAAGGTGAGGATTAATGTTTTTCTGTTTATGCTGTGGTGAGATGGAGTGAGTGAAGACTGGAATGACGAGTTGGTTAAAAGTATATTTGGTAGATGAGTGGCAAAGGGGGTAGGGTTGCTAGGTGAATGGAGGGTTGCTAGGTGAATGGAGGGTTGCTAGGTGAATGGAGGTTAGTAGGTAAATGGAGGATAGTAGGTGAATGGGGATGGTAGGTGAATGGGGGATGGTGAGTGACTGGTGCATGTTAGATTGATAGAGGTGAGGGGATGGGCACGAGGAAATGATTGGTAAATGTAGAAATTGAGATGAGGGTTGGATGGCATGGAGACAGGATGGGATGGAATATGGGACAGGCTGGGATGGAATATGGAACAGGCTGGAATGACATGTGGGACAGCGTGTAATGATATGTGGGACAGGGTGGCATATCATGTAGGATAGGGTGGGGTTGTATGTGGGTGCATGAGAGGATGGGACGATATGTGGGACAGGATGGCATGGTATGTGAGACAGGGTGGGACGGCATGGGGGACATGGCATGGGGACAGGACAGGATGGCATGATGGACAAGGTGGGATGACGTTGAACAGGAATGGATGGTATATGGAACAGGGTGGCTTAGTATTTGGAAACAGGGTGGTTTGGTATGTCGGATCTTATCTGGATTGCAGATGTGATGGCATGTGGAATAGGATGGAATGTCTTGTTGGACAGGGTGGGATGGCATGTGGTACAGAAGGGGATGGTATGTTGTGAGAAGTAAACTTGATTGCAGGTGTGATGGCATTTGGATCATGCGGTGGATAGACATCTGGATTGAAAGTATGTCTTCCTGTAGGGTGATATGCAGGATGGGATGGCACGTGGAACAGAAGTGGGATGACATGGTGGAAGGTGTGTTATAGCGAAATGGGGATTTGTATTGTTTGCGATGTCTGGTTGTAGCTTGTGATTTGTTAGCCCAATACATCTAAGCACAGGAAATAACTTTTTAACCGCTTCTGTGTTGAATGTAGTCTAATAAATTCATCGAATATATAAAGAGGTCATCCAAAGACGATTAAAAGGGCCTCCAAAATAAAGGCCATCAGATATATCGTGGTCGTGGTGAAGCCGTATGGTGTTCATTCATTTTTGCGGTAAGTCTAATAAACGGGTCCATATTTTGAGTTGCGGAGCGGGTCTTCACATTTCTCTCCCTACCGCCATCAAAATATTGCCCTTGGTCGCCAGGGGTGCTTTTCACGAAAAGTTCTCCGCGCTGGTTGAGTGTACATAACCAGTCCTTCCTGGTGCAGTGGTGTGGAGGGAATATTTGATAGTCTATAAGCTTTTGCAAAATGGGAAAATCTTAAATAATTGTAATGAGAAACTATTATCGTTATATTTGACGAAGATTGATGTATTAATAAGGGGGTTTTAATGAAGAGAGTTAAATTTACTTGTCAGTCTCGTTAACTGGTTAAAGATATATGGACAGGTGGAAGTATTATAAACTTTAATCTTTTGTCGAATACAAGACATACGGGGTGTAGCCAGCCTTTTGGATTAGGGGTCGCCGAGGGAAATATTTCGACCTTTAAGCATATTTTCTAGACCTTTCGATCATTACCATTTTACTTTTTAGGGGATCGTTTGACCCTATCGACCCCTGGCTACACCTATTCCATGACAAACATACCTCCAATCAACATCTATAGTTAAAGTCAAAAAAGTTTAATTAGGAGAAAAAATTATAAGCTCTTCATCTGTTCGTGCATCATAAATGTGTTAATTTTTTTGATTAGTCATAACTTGAAAACCTAGGCTATGCTAGTTTCAATTTAAAGAATTATGCGCTAATATTTGTTTTAAGGAAGAATAAAAGAAGAAATAAAATATTTAGCAATTGTTATTACTCAAACCTTCCGACGAATTCGTGTCAGTAGTGGAGAATCCTGTACTTTTGGTGTAATAATAGATACACCAAAACTTGGAGCTTCATATTCATTAAGATCCATAGAAGCCGCCATTTGAAATAGTGATAACGCTATGCCTATGGGTTTTATAATGAGAACGCTGGGGAAGGGGGTATTTTGAAAGAAAAATCGATATCAAATGAATATTCATTAGATTTGACCGCGGACTTAATTTCATCGTAGACTTCGCGATAAAATAACAAAAGACTTCCGTTGACCTTTTGAACAACCCTTTCGACACATGATTCTGTGTTGGCTTAGTCATCGCTGATACCGTGTAAATGCATCATACGTTATATTACAGAAATACTACCTTTTAGTAAAAATATAATTGATAACGTTATCACAAGTTAAAATGGCGGCCTCCATGGATTTTAATGAATACGAAACTCCAAGTTTTGGTGTATTTTCTTATTACATCAAAAGTCTAGAATTCTCCCCGACAGTCTGCTGGCAGATGGGATCTATCAGCCGTGGATTATTAATACGCATCTAATTAATTTGGTGAAGGGAAGGATTATTGAAGCATGGTTAAAGACTTGCTCCATCTGTCGTACTAGTTAATCCAGGAGCTGGTCGAAAGTGATCAGGGTTGCCAGGTCTGCCACACGTTTAGCGGCCAAGTATCCATTGGCAATCGGCCAAAAAACAACCAAATCAGTTTCCAATGGACTGAATTATTGAACGAAGTACCAAACGATGTAAAATACAAGATAAAGAAATATATTTGTTTCCGTTTAACACAAAAGTTTTCAAAAAGTGAAATGGAAACAAATCTTATTTGACTGTATATTAGGAGTTTCAACGCTCTGATATCACAAATGCCAAAATAGATGGAGGTGAATTATTTGTTATGAGTTTAGTGTGAAACTAGGGAAAGAAAAAAGTGTAGTTTTAACAAAATATTCAAAACTGCCAAATTTCATTTTTCCGGTACTGAACAAATTTTGCCGGCCAAATATGTCTCATATTTGGCCGGTAGGAGGCTAATATGGCAACCCTGGAAGTGGCCATTCCCCGCGTTATGACATGACATTTGTAGGATTTGCTACCTGTTTCACCATGTTCAGATGGAAGTTTATAAAATAAAGCATTAAGTTTAAGGAACATTGGTATCTCTGAATTTTGAACATTTTGTAGCTTGAAATGCAGCTTGGATTTAGAATGTGCATGTTGGTTAAAACGTAAGGTGGGGAGGTGGAGGGAGAGTGTCGACCCAAGTCCGTAACCAGAAATTGCGGACATGCAAAATATCGCGCATAAAGTTTACATTTTTTTAATGAGGAGAGGGGGTAAGTGGCGTGCCTAAAGGGGGAGGTGCCAGTGGGCACAAATTTATTACGCATATGTTGGATTGTTTTGGTAATCTTGATGAAAGCGATCGGTCTTAGAGTTCAGATATAAAAAGGATCACAACATTTTCCGATTTTTGTAAAAGTTTGTCCTCAAAATTTGTTCAATGTTTCCCCAAAATATCTGACTTTCTCAATATTTTCGATGGTTTTGCCCAAAATATCCGAAGTTTTTCCTAAAAATATCAGAGTAACTGTTTCCTCAAAGTTTCCGAGTTATTTCACGAAAATATCCGAAATTGTTCCCCAAAATATTCGACTTTTCCCTCCAAATTTCCGATGTATTTCCTGAAATTCCAAAAGATTTTCCTCAAAATATTCGACATTTTCTCCAATATTTCTTAAGTTTTTCATCAAAATAACCGACTTTTTCCTCAAAATTTTTACAGGGGAGGGAAGGAGGGTAGCTTGGATTCGGATAAATAAAATGTTATGGTATTCTTTGTATCTCTATTTTTCAGTATATGAATTTGGAACAAATTTGCCTTTCTCTAAGAAATGTAAAAGCAAAACAAAGAAGGAAGCACTTCAGGCATGGGCTAGGCATATGCCTGTTTGTTTTTAAATGGAATAGGGTATACTGATCTTTCCCGGGGTTTCCCTTATCAGCCTATGCTTTCTACAGATATGGCGTACGCCTATATATTATTTTTGACAGTGAAGGTGAGGGATCATTGGTGATTGGGAAAGTGCAAACAAAGTCACCAAATTTGATTAGTTTTCATACTACTAATTACATGAATTAGAAAGAACTGGAAAAAGTGTCTGACGTGATCCATCGCCTACTGCAGCAAATTTGCCCCAAATTTTGTAAGCAACTATGTCAACTTACAGAAAGGTTTTAGACACGTAGGCTAAATCGAAATGATCTTTACAGAAAACCCCAAACATAATCTCTTCGTTAAAGAGACCACCCTTCATCCCTTACACGTACGTTGTAGAACTCATTAAGCGCATGCAGACATAGGCCTTAGTAGTTGTACATAAAGACGTCAAACTTAACTTGTACGCCCGCGAAATTTATGTTAGGCCTGTCTGCAGAATTTTCGTTAAAATTGGCATCAGGAAAGGTAAAAAAAACTTCCTTGTTACCTATTGTTTGCACTATATGAGAAGCCATGTATTGATGTATCGTAATCCGCTTTAATAATTCTTATAAAGAATCATTTTCTAAAAAAAAGGCAGAATACATGATTACGCGCGGTCAAACCTTAACATTTGACTGGCAATTAATTCGCGAAACCGGAGGTTCTCCACTGAGTTTGCACGTAAAATGGCGTGGGAAAGGTGAGCAATGTAGAAAACTCCACTGATTTGGTCTCAAATTATAGTGTGAATAACTGAGATCTGGTAACCACTTCAATAATCTGGACACGGATACTCCAATATAAAGATTTTTCCATCGCAATTTTCTCTCGTGACTAAGTCAATGAGAAGTAAGCAACCGTGCTAACTTTCAAATAGCGGTCAAATCAAAGGCGCTATACCAAAATCTTTTAAAATGTCTGACATTTCTGGAGAAACCTCACTTTATGGAAGAGAATTTAGGGACCCCGCTACTATCAAAATCACATTCGCACTAAAACATTATCATTCATGAGAGGTACTAAGATTTGGATGTTATACCAGTTTACGAAGGCCATAGAATTCTCTTGTAAGTGTGAAAAGCCCCATATTGCTTTTGATGCTGTAGGTATGAATAATTTGGGCGGGTGAGGTTTAAGAGAAAAATCCATCGAATGCTAACACATTGTTGTAGGCAGTGGCGGATTAATTTATTTATGGGCCTTTCTGAGTCTGAATGACTATGCCTTTTGTAAATATACTATACAAGTTTTCATGAATTATGACTTCTTATGACTTTTACTGAAAAGCCTGATCTGATAATCCTATAAAGTTCACTTACTTTAATACCATCACAATAACTTCAAATTTCGTAGTTATTTTTACTTCTCTTTTTCAAAAATGATTTGTAGAGCATGCATTATATTTTTGACACCTAATTTTGGCGAGCCACACCCCCTCCCCCCTCTTCTCTCCCTTCCTCCTCAAGACCCTGGGCCTAATGTTTACGTCTATGCAGCCTAATGGGCTATCCGCCACTTGTCATAGGCCAAGTTCAAATGTAAAGATGATTGTTACCCAATACGTGTAGGCTCGTATCTCGTCGTCGGAATCACAACTGCATTTTTGCATCCCTTTTTGCTAGACCATGGAGATACTAATAGCATCTCCATGGCTAGACTAAGCGATTTCTAATTGAGGAAACAAGTACACAAATCTGGGCTCGCATACTATTTCACGCAGAGTGTAATCAATACGGAGGGGCCAAACACCGACAAATTTGATATTCTATTCAAAGGAAAATCTGATGACCATATTTACTTATACGGAATTTGGGGCCACGATAATCGGAGAAGAAAAAAAAAAAGATCATGATTTGGATGATCAGAAAATTCAAAATCATGATTTAGAAAATTTTACATGATAATTCGGGAAGAAAACAAAAATAGATCCTGTTTTTAGGTTTCGGTAAACTTGGAAAATGAGGATCACGATTTGGGAAATGTGTTGTCAAATTTTACGGATATAGCGCTTGCAATAAATTGTATGATGAAAAAGAGAAAAAAAGAAGGAAAAAAAAAAGAAAAGAAAAAAAGGCATAGGCCTACTAAATTTTCTACAATTTAATGCCATTATAGAATATGATATTTACTAGATTTGACAAATCAATGAAACACTACATGATTTTTATAGCTGTAAATATTGTACGTACGTGAACAATAAAAACTGATGCACGTACGCCATGAACATACTGAAATGGTTCATAGTAACATACTGAAATGGTTCATAGTAACATACCACGTGACTGTAACCCAGTAAGTTTCCGTGTATACCATCAAATAAATGGTGATATCATTTATCACGGAAGCAATCAAGTAATAAATTCCTGAAATTTAAGTATATTTGGCTTTTAAGAAGCCAAACAAAAATGGGGTTTTGGAGGCTTGCTTGGTTGCGAAATAAGTTATTTGGCTTTTTCGATTTTTGTTTTTTTTTGTGGCTTTTTTGAGACTTATTTGGCCATAACAAAATACCTGTTTACCTATTTACAATTTAATTTGATATTTTGGCTTTTTTTTTTTTTTTTTTGCTGACTTGTTTGGTTGTAAAATATCATATTTGCCTTATTCTGGCGTTTTCTTAAAGGTTTTGATGGGGAATAAAAAGAAAGTTAAAATCATTTTCTGATGACGATTCCACGTGATATTTTGAATATGTTCCCCTAGAATCTTAATCGTTAGTGCTATTCAGTACATTTTATCCTTCCCATAAAACCCCCTGGATCCGCCAGTGACCTACTCCTTTTAAACTTTGCGATTTTCTTGGCTTGATTACTGGTTACTGGAATTTTAAGCTTAATTTGGTTTGGTTTTTCAAATTGATTTTGCTTTTTGCGCTTGGGACAATTTACCAACACTGGTAGATCGTCCACTGGTACATTCTTAAAGGAAAGGTATCGTCCCATACATACATTCAGAAGTGATCGCCGTGCTGGTAACGTCACTTCCGGTTGTTAATTTTGACTATTGATCGCAAGAAATATGCGATGTTATCAATCACACATCCGTTGGACCGAACGGATTTTTCACAATCAATAAGAAAAATTGAAAACCTGGAAGTGACGTTACAAGCACAGCGGTGTTCACTGCATAATTTATTAATAGGACGATACCTTTCCTTTAATCTTAATAACTAGCTTGAGAGTTATCTTTGGGGTAGGGATATGTCATTTTAGACATCTTCCTCCTTGGACCAGGGAAAGGGGGAGAGGGGGGGGCACTTTCATACCAGAGGTATATGTATATGTGCCGCCAGAACAGGTGCTTTTTTTTGCACCATTTTCTTAGTGCAGGTGTCTTTTTACTAAAAAATAAATAATTGATAAAATCTTTTTATATACAATATTTATATATATATATATATATATATATATATATATATATATACAAATATATATATATATATATATATATATATTATACATATTTATCTGTCTATCTCTCTCTCTCTCTCTCTCTATATATATATATATATATATATATATATATATATATATATATACATAGATAGATAGATAGATAGATAGACAGACAGACAGACAGACAGACAGACAGACAGACAGACAGACAGACAGACAGACAGACAGATTAGATAGATAGATAGATAGATAGATAGATAGATAGATAGATATATAGATAGATAGATAGATAGATAGATAGATAGATAGATAGATAGTTAGACAGACAGACAGACAGACAGACAGACAGACAGACAGACAGACAGACAGACAGACAGACAGACAGATAGATAGATAGATAGATAGATAGATAGATAGATAGATAGATAGATAGATAGATAGATAGATAGATAGATAGATAGATAGATAGATAGATAGATAGATAGATAGATAGATAGATAGATAGATAGATAGATAGATAGATAGATAGATAGATAGATAGATAGATAGATAGATAGATAGATAGATAGATAGATAGATAGATAGATTTTTATATAAAAATTGTACTAAACATTTTTTTTTTTTTTTTTTTATATTAAAAAATATATCTTTTTTATCATTTTCATAGCGCAGGTCCCAAAAAATTAGGATTTACTGTGTTAATTTTGTACTGCTGGTTATTTTTACAATATTTTCGTTGGATACTCATACTGTAGGTATCAAAATTGAATTCTTTTATACTGCAGGTATCAAAATTGTATAATTCCATACTGCGGATACCAAAAAATTTGTCATACTGCAGGTATGTTTTTCCGTTGGTGGACTGCACACCTCTATCACTTTTAGTATCCCCCGTGGCTTGTACTTCCGTATGCTTGAAAGGTATTCAATAAAACTCATTCATCTTCCCTTTTGGGTTAATCCAGGCGTCTCAACCGGGAGGCACGTACCCTATCCACCATTCTACTTGTAAAAAGTATAGCCCCTTGTGAAAAGCATCATCATCATCGTCCTTATCGTCATCATCACAACATTATCTTCATCTTCGCCAACTTCACCGTAATCATCATCCCAAAATTAAACCATTAAGTATAATATTGCCACATTCAGATGCAGCTTGTTCACATTTGTTTTTATGCATGTCACATAGGCTACATTGAAGCGCCTTTTCACCCAATATCTTATACTTTTGTATTGTTGCACGTTTACTTCAATAAAAGTTGAACACATAAATACATGAAGTTAAAGAAGGAGGCTTGTCTCAGTAAAATACGGTAAAATTGGGGGATGCGATATTTTGACGTCGCGCACGGTAGTGGGCGCAAGATCCGATCCTCTGTCTGTTTGTACCACAGTACAGCCAGACACTAACATGTACGTTGTGTGTGCAGAGTTACATACACAGCGCATTACGTTACTGTGACGAGAAACTTGTTTGTTTTTTTTAATGCGGTTTTGTCAGAAAGCGAAAGTGAAATATTAGTATTATGATATTACAATAATAGTCACCAAATTAAAATTACTGAGAAAAAAAAAAAGGAGATGAAAGCAAAAGTCGCAATAAACGATTCTACCGGGGCTCAGACTAACGACTTGATTTGGAGAAAAAAATTGTTTCCGATCGCCGTAACCATCTAGGCTAAGTCGTGTAATGACCTTCAAACAGTCAAAGCGTTTTAAATAATTATATACCTTGGAATACGAGACAACGAATCGCACAGCAAAATTTCACCCAATCAAAAAATTTAAATGGAATTCTAAATATAGTGCACATTTGACGATTTCACATAAAAGCTCCCCTGATTTCCTCTGTTCTTTTATGCGTAAAATGATTTCACAAAATCACAAACCGAAACTCGTAATATGAAATGAAAGAAACCCAGGTAATAACGTATAAAATAAACAGCATTCATCATCAAGACGCGGACATCCGATTATAGTTTTCTTAGTATCACGTCATACCTCTTGCGCTTGTAAGCCGGAAAGTCGTTTGTTCAACTATTGAGGATGTAAGAGTTAACATTATTTTATCCCTGGTTTAACCCAGGGTTCAACGTTGTATAGTGTCACGACGGGAAAAACTGATCACTTTCAAAAACAGAATATCACTTTTACTTTTCTTGTGACGTGTCTGCTATTTGTAAGTACAATTATTCGGATTTTATACTAGTCTTATTCTGTTTAGATTTTTTGAAATGATACCTATTTGTCTTTTCAAAAGGTTAGGTACATCCAAACACCCAATTTGCTACTGCAACTGTGTATGCAAACTGTGTATGCAAAAGGGGGAGGGGGTAATTTCTATGGTTGGACTTTTTGCTGCACCCTTTCAAAGAATTATGGAGGACAGTCAAAAAAGACATTTGATTCACTTAACACATTACCAGCCATGCATAATGAATTAATATAAAAATTGCCATATTAATGGCAGAAAATGCAAAAAGCTGTAAAATCGTCAATATAGGTATCGTCCCATAAATACATTCAGAAGTGAACGCCACCGTGTTGGTTACGTCATTTCCGGTTTTCAATTTCCCTATTGATCGCGGGAATTCTATGATGTCACACATCCACTAAGTCGAACATGGGGTTTACATGTCAGCGTGTGTTATCGATAACATCACAGATTTCTCGTAATCCAGATAACGAAATTTGGAATTGACATTAACAGCACGGCGGTGTTAACTTTGAATATATCTATGGGACGACCTTTCCTTTAAGCGATATTGAAGAGTTAGTTTTATGCTACTTTCATGGTTTCCGCAATCAATTTTAAAGGTATATGGACAGCTAGAGAAGGTTACTATTTTATTTGTTAGTATAAAGAGTGTAAGATAGATGTCTAATAATTTTAAAAATCGCATATTTAGTTTACGAGTTATGTTTGTTCAAAGTTTGTGGATTTTTGGATAAGGGCAAACAATGTGACGTACGAACAGGAACAGAGCTAAACATAAATTGTTTATGTATTTCTTTACACTTCTGCGCTTGATCTCAGTTTTTGCAATCGATGTAACTGATTGCATGATTGCAACCAGTTCAAGTAATTGTGGTATATGATTTATAAAAAAGAAGAAAAAAAATTAACGATTATTCCCGTTTATATACATTACAATTTGCTATATAGATTTGCATAGTAGCAATATATATCCTGCAGATAAGATTTACAGGATGAAGGTACGTAGCCAGAAATAAGCCACGAATGGTAACGATAATATGCATTGCACAATGTAGGTCAAAAGGTCAATTGAGACCAAAGAGCTTCCACAAATGGAGAGCGGACGATCGTAAAATGTTTATAACGATGAGTTTAGCCGCCGTCGTATAACTCCTTAAATCACTTATCGGAAGTCGTAAAAAATCCGGGAAAACCCTCATTAAATCACTTTACAACATGCGCGTTGACTGTTTGACACCGCTCTTGTGGAGATGGCCCGTTTACGTAATAGGTGTACCAACTTGTGTGTAACGCATCGTATATACACAGTACATATATACTGAATTTGTCCAGCTGTTGTGAACTCTGTACTGTTAGATAGGACCTACATTTCTTGGCAGGTTTAGTTGCTAAAGTGAACAATATTCAGGCTTACGGAAAAGAAAAGAAGCTTACATATCACATGTACCCAGGCAAATGTCTTCTACCACTTTTCAACAGAATAAAAAAAATCAGTACATTTGGGGGATAATTTCTCTTTTGTCCCCACACTTTTTTGATAAAAGGCCATACCCCCCTTCCCCCTTCCTCCACACACACTTTCCAAATGAGAATTACGGCCCTAGCTGGGTATTTGCCAAACAGTATGTAGGCCTAAAATTACTCCGGGAATGAAGCAAGTGCACAGGGCTTTTGTTAAGCACAAGATAGGACCAGGTACTCGCCCTGTGTGACATCTACCTACTACAATGAGTCACCCTATGTGACATTTACCCACTACAATGAGTACTCAACCTATGTACGTTTACCCACCACGAGGAGTACCCACTCTTGATATTGATCAAATCGGAATCAGACTTGTTCACGGGGGTGGGGAATAAAGTACAAAGGGCTTTTATCAAACACAAGAGGCCAGGTACCCACTCTGTGTGACATTTACCCATTACAAGGAATACCCACCCTATGTGACATTTGTCCACTACAATGAGTACTCGCCATACTGTATGTGATATTTACTGGGCCACTGCGAGGAGTACCCACTCTAACATTGACCAATTCCGACTTGTTCATTGAGGTGAGGAATGAAGCATTTGATGAACTCTAGAGAGGACCAGGCGAATGGGCGGGATACCTTTCGCTTTGTTCCCCTCAAATTCAGTCAATAGGGGCCCAGGCCCCCGATAGCTCTATTTGTTTGGTGGTCTTGGAAAAGTGACTGTATGGAATTCAGGATTCTGTGAAATCTTAAGCCTTAAAGGCCTTACCTCATAGCCTTGAAGGACAACAGTATATACCAGCTAGATAGAAATTTACAAGTCATCATTAATTGACACACAACTAAATTTTCTTATAAATGAAACTGACATTTTCTCATAATTAATATCTTTTCAATTCTGTACAGTGAACAGAAGAAAATAGGTTTAAGAAAAATTACTGTTGTTGCCCACGAATAATACAACTCTTCTTGTCTCTCTTCGAAGCTTCTCATCCTCAACTTCATAATATCATACTTGAAACAATGAAAGGGTGGACTCTCATTTATTTATAGCATATAGCATTTATACAGTACTAGTTACTCTGCAAATGTTAATAAAACCTTTAGTGTTTACATTTTCAAAGGCACCTACTAGCATCACCAACCAAATTAAATCAAGTTCTGTTGTGTGCCTTTGTTGTGTGTAATCGGATTTCTCTTTTGATTTACTTTGAGTTTATCTGTAAATATTCATCTTTTTCTACATTACCATACCAATAACATTTGCTGTAAAATCTGAACAGCTTAAGACTAATAGCCAAATTAAATATTTTATGTGAAATCGATTGAAGTAAGTTTCCATAAAACTTCCCTATCAAATTAAGAATGAACAAGTATAAAGATTTGAGACACAATTTACCTTTCTAAAATGGTGAAAGCCAATAAACTTATAAATAAACCTTATATTACACTCTTTGAATTTATCATTTTACTCTCATTTTTCTATAAGAATCAACAAGATACACATAAGTTAACTATTTATATGCAGTAAATATTTAGCACAAGACACTTCATAATACTTAATAAAACTGCCTTACAACTGAAAAAATAACATAAACAGAAAGCAAGAAAAGCATAAGCAAAAGCCACACCATCAATATGTAGTTGTTTTTTTTTGCTCGCCCATAGTCAAGTTTTTGTGCATGCAATAATTCAACACTTTCAGTGATGATTTACATACAGCACGGGGTTGATGTTGTCTCATGTTGCAAACCCCAAGATTTTTGCGCATAGGCTACTAATCCAATCAATAATCGCTGAGGAAGCGGCGTTATAAGTATAAAAAACAATAAACATCAGGATGTCAAACAATTTTCTCAAACCAGATTCCCTCTGTAATTGTTGATGCCTACTAGTATGATAACAAAATCAATCAGATTTGTATAAACATCAGATTTGTATTAACATCAGATCTATAATGATATTGGGAAACTAATTTACAAAAGGCTTAATGCAGTTCACCTGATATTAGGCCTATCTGATATTTGACCACCTTTTCCTGTTTGGCAAAGGCTCATCACTTATTTCTGCCTCACTTGGTTGACTGGCAGTTATATTGCCTTTTAATGCCCCAATTTCTACCTGCAACAACATTGGTTTAGTATGTGATGTCGAAACTGCTCCATTGTTGGGTTGTCATGGGAACCTCTGGCTCCAAGCTGTTTACCAAAGAACTTTTTAATGGGTTCCTGGTTAAACTTGTCGCTTAGCACATATGTCTTACCTTCTACTTGCAGCAATTCCTTTGTATTTTCAACAAATGAGTTCATTATGAAAGAAAAGAGAACAACAACTGTTGTAACTTGGGTTTCTGATAGTGATTTCTTCAATTAACTTCAAAGAAGAATGGGATTTTTTTCAAATCTGAATGATTTTTGAATTTTCTTTATTTTCATACAACTCAACATGCTTAACGATGGAAAGGTCCAAGTTAGTAAATTACTTGTGATCTAAAGAAGGTCGAAGGAGCAATCAGATGTTGAATAGAACACAACATAGTAGAGTGTGTGATTTAGTCTATATCACACACAGAGCTTTTTCTATGGCACTCCAAAACTGAGGTATTATGCTTATCAAAGGTGTCCAAACAGCAGAAGGCATCCAAACAACAAAAGGCATCCAAACAGCAGAAGGCATCCAAACAGCAGAAGGCATCCAAACAGCAGAAGGCATTCAAACAGCAGAAGGCATCCCAACAGCAGAAGGCATCCAAACAGCAGAAGGCATCCAAACAGCAGAAGGCATCCCAACAGCAGAAGGCATCCAAACAGCAGAAGGCATCCAAAACAGCAGAAGGCATCCCAACAGCAGAATGCATCCAAACAGCAGAAGGCATCCAAACAGCAGAAGGCATCCAAACAGCAGAAGGCATCCAAACAGCTGAAGGCATCCGAACAGCAGAAGGCATCCAAACAGCAGAAGGCATCTAAACAGCAGAAGGCATCCAAACAGCAGAAGGCATCCAAACAGCAGAAGGCATCCAAACAGCAGAAGGCATCCAAACAGCAGAAGGCGTCCAAACAGCAGAAGGCATCCGAACAGCATAATGCATCCGAACAGCAGAATGCATCCGAACAGCAGAAGGCATCCGAACAGCAGAAGGCATTCGAACAGCAGAAGGCATTCGAACAGCAGAAGGCATCCGAACAGCAGAAGGCTTTCTAACAGCAAAAGGCATCCAAACAGCAGAAGGCATCCAAACAGCACAAGGCATCCAAACAGGAGAAGGCATCCAAACAGCACAAGGCATCCATAGGCATTCATTTTTTTAAACAAAATAATCTTAAACATACCTGTTACGTGAAATTCTTCTGATGTCACACGTCTTATGTACCTCTGCTTCTCCTTCTTACTGATACCAACAGCTCCTGATCTCTGCTTGCCATTCTGACAGAAAGCTGAGGAAGTCCTTCACCAATCACTGAAATTCAAACAAAAGGGAGTCATATATCAAAATATGTCATTCTAAATGCTACAGAAAGTGTTTATAACAAGTACGAGTAGAAGTGTGTATTGGCTACACATTTTCAAATCCATTATCAGTCTGAAGCAAACCCTACAAGCATAGCACAGAAAATGCTTTCTAGCACTGAATTTTTCACCTGGATCCCTTCTGAGACAGCACCTTGTTAGTTTCAAGAAAATCCATTTACATTCAAGTCTTCCAGGAATTGAAAATCACTTTTAAAGGAAAATATTAATTATCCAAATAATGATATGCCACCAATCCTACAAAAGAGTGTTAATACACTCAAGGGGTGATCTTTAAATCCCCCTGCCCATGCTCAACCAACAAATATCCTGAAAGCTTATGATTGGATATCATTTTAGTAAACATACACATGAAAGTGAATATAAAGCTGAAGAAGAAAAAAAATGCTTACCTAAAGCTTTCCAGGTTATGCTCTTTGAATTTTGTTCCGCAGGGATGACGAAGAGACCTCAAAATGAGATGATACATTTCCATCTGAAATAAAGAAACTAATGAGGCAAAATACTAATTGATTTATCATCTTTACAGTATGTACAAATTCTGTGCTCACAGAGTGGTAAGAGTTTAGTAATGGTCAGAAACTTGGCCTATTTATTATATGATTTACTAAAATGATAACTACTGGAATATCTTTTGTACAAATGATTACACAGATCAAATGATCACAAATGATTATGGAGTATCTCTGAGCAAATGCTGTACATACATGTACATGAAAATTGATAACTTGTAAATGGCTTCTGCAGTTAAAAGGCATTGCTAACTTACAGTAATAACAGTTGATATTGACAATTTAAACACAATAAGATGGCCAGGGATTCAATTGCACAAGTTCACACAAGAAAGCCTTCCTTTGAATGATAAATCTGAAATGCGACAGCATTTTCACAAAGTGCTTTTTGTTCATACAACTTTTTTTTCCAATTCACCGCTATCTTTACACTTTTTTGTAAATATCATTAAGACCCACTTGATCAAATTGAAACAAATCATCCTGGTGGGAAAATTTTTGAGGAACTTTGGAAGCAGGTTCTCTCGAAAAATAATCAGACTCATGAACTTCCGAGGTGAATAATGTAATCTTACCAATGATTAAAGAATCTTTTGTGTAATCTTATGGCTCCCATGCAGTATCCCCGGCTACAGTAGCATTAAAGTCGCATGGTCCAGCATTGTACTAATCTTAATAAAAGAACGATGCATATTCATGTTAGAAGAACTTATTATGTATGTCCAAACTATGGCATATCCCTGCCGGCTGGGCAGCAAAGTTGCAAGGCCGCCAGCTGTACTAAGCTAGCTTAACTATAAAATGATGCATATTTGTGTATGTATCATAATAGAGTAAATGGAGCATGACACAAAAATTACAGCCAGAAACTATTTAACTACGCCTCTCTATCATTTTAAACCTAAGTTATAATTTGTATGCCATGAAGTGCAGTAACACATCATAGAAAGATGATATGCAAATTCTTTCAACAATTTTAAAATGAGAGCCAAAATGTTGCATGCAAAAAAAAAAAGTAAGCCTAGGCCTACGCCTATTTCCCATTGTGTATTGAATCATTTTTTGTAGGCTAAATGAAAATAAATTATGGGACATTTCTTTTGCCTTAGCCTGCACAAACTTCTGAGCCACATTACTACAGTGCATCACAACTGTAGTAATTTTTAAAAGAATCTTGCATTCGATCACCATATGTAGCTTCAATTATTTTAAACCTAGGGCCTAGGCTAGAATGGGTCCAAGTTTGTTTTCTTAATTAGGCCCAAGGCCTATCCTGGCACACTATCTTGACGAAGTTAGCACTGCGGTATTAATACTGGTAGGGTATAGGGCATAGTAATATCAGTATCACTTTCTTGGCCTTCGATTTTTAATCTTATTCCTACTATTTTAAGACTCAATTATTCAACAATTTCCAAACGTTTTTCAATATAACACTGGGTAAAAAGTAGTTGCCATGGAAACAACCTGAAAATCTGACCAAAAAGTGCCCCAAAAAAGTGCGATTTTCTCGATTGGACAACATTGCACACATACAAGCGCTGTCAGAAGTGCCTAAAGAAAGGTAAACAAGCCAACTTGACCCAACGTCATTTGCAGGAACCTGCAGGAAATAACCACACACAAAAAATTTAGGCAAGCTATTTTCCTAAATTTGCTTAAATTAGTAACCATAAATGTCACCAATAATATTAAGATAACTTACCGTTAAAAAATGCGATCGATTTCGGGATTTTTTCAGTACTTTTGTAACGACTTGCTCTACAACTGCACATTACATTCATCGAGAAACTACGACAAAATACACACTGCGCAGCCGTATAACGTAAGGCACAGGTCACTTCAAAATGACCAGAGTACAGTAATGACGTCATTTGCTGGCCTGATTTAGCGCTCTCAGGACTACACACATTGTTTCGAAGGGACTTTTATGGGGCCCATGGGATGTGGGTGTTGAGTAAATCTGCACAGGATTGTTAGAGCCGTGTAGGGTTTTTTTGTCGGGGTTTTTTTTTTTTTTGCCAGAGGCTACGCTTTAGCTCTCCACAATTTTTAAACCAACATTACAAAGTGTCTTTCAAAATGAATACTGCTTGGGTTCAGAAATTTTAACTACTGGGAGGGGGAGGGGGTCTTCATTTATCTATTAAAAATTGAAATTCAGACAATTACTGTTTTATCAATTAAATTGTAAATATTTCGTTCAAACAAATTCATATATTTTGGCTTAGTAATTGCCATACTCCTTACGCCAGACCAATTCAGCCTCGTGACGCATACCAACATGAAAAGTGGGTGAAATTTTCCTATCGAAAGTGGGTCGAAATCAAAAGTTTGGGGGAGACAAAATCACGCTAAAATGCAAAAATAATCTTACAAAAGGTACAAATTCGGGAACAGTGTGTGTGTGTGTGTGGGTGGGGTCCTTTCATTTTCCCTCTCAAATCCCGCCTGTGTACATGAACAACTGTGACCGATATGGTTAAAATTCTCGTTTACATTCACCATGTGGTATATGTTACGTATTGTTGTTAGATCTCGTTCATACTTTCAACATCCAAGCTTTGTTATTATTGGTACGCGCGCTACTTGTTCGATTTAGTGGTGTTCGCCCGCGGATTCTTTTGACGCTTGAATTGGACGTTCGCAGTGATTTCAATTAATTACGTACAGACACTTCAACGCTTGGTCTGTTGGTTCAGTGAACCATTGCGGAGAAAGATCAGTGAAATAATTTCTTATTCTAACCAATTTTCAACAGCCATTGAGATTCAAAACGTAGGTGCCCATTAATTTTAAGTCTTTTTAAGTATGTTCATGCTATTTTTACATAGTAGGGCGAATTTTTAAACTTATAATTACAAAAGGCAACGGCCACAAATTCGTCGCGAAAAGGCTGATCTTAAGCCGTGCGTCGTCACTATTCGGTTATGCTATTATGTTGAGCAATGTAAACGTTTTTCACGTTATAATTTGCACAACGACTTCTGACTGTGTACAGCCGATTTATATGACTACATTACACAGTCATATGTAATCTGACTAGTGTTTTACATGCCCAGCACGTGTTTTACTAGTCAGATAACATATTATAGATAATTATACGTTATAAAGTATACACAGCCTTCTGACTGTGTACAGCCGATGCATATGGCTACAGTTATACTTTTTTGGACCGTTTTGCCACTTTTCTTTATTTCGCTTAAATGATATTTTATTGCATGTCAAACATGCTCCTCCATCGTAATATGTGATATAAACTTTTTCTTGCGCTGGTGACTTGTTATCTCTCGAAGAAGATTGGAAGCAAGTGCGAATATCTGAAAACAAACACTCGCCAGCGTAATCTGGCCTGAGCTGTGCGTTACTTTTGTAGGCCTGTCGCAAGTTAGACGGACAAAGTTGTCAACGTAAACGATTAGCTTCAAAAATCATTCAATTTCATTCTTTTTTGTTGTATATAAGGAAATAAAAATGTATTTAGTAAGTTTACAATATAATTGTCATCAAATTGGTAGCTCGTCAGTACTATTTTTAATTGTTTTGCCATCATAATTTCTAAAAGTGTTGTTCGTATGATTGGTTCAAATGAAAATCCCAATGGAAGTTTGTCTGTTTGTGTTGAGTTGTCTCACTCAGTATTGCAAGTAGTGTGTAGCATGTAGGTCATACTGAGTGAGATTTTTTTTATATCACTAGTGTTTTACATGCCCAGCACGTGTTTTACTAGTGATATAATCATCTCACTCAGTATGCCCTACGTGCTACACACTATTTGCAATACTGAGTGAGACAACTAAACACAAACTTCCATTGGGATTTTCATTTGGACGTATCATACGACCAACACTTTTACAAATAATGATGGAAAAACCATTAAAAATAGTACTGACGAACTACCAATTTGATGACAATAATATTGTAAACTTACTTAATACATTTTTATCTCCTTATATACAACAACAAAATATGAAATTGAATGATTTTCGGAGCTAATCGTTTACCTTGACAACTTTGTCCGTCCGACTCGCGACGGGCGTACACAAATAACGCAAAGTTCGGACCAGACTACGCTGGCGAGTGTTAGTTTTCAGATATATGCACTTACGATCTTCGTCAAGAAACAAGTCACCAGCGCGAGAAAAAGTTTACATCACATATTACGATGGAGGCGCATGTGTTATATGCAATAAAATATCATTAGAACGAAATAAAATATATGTGGCAAAACGGTCAAAAAATGTATGGGAAAAGAATTTAGGCCTTTACAGCTAAAAGAAAGTCTAGCTTAGTCAATAATGAATTGCATGTCCATGTCGTGATACTCAATACATAAGTGTAGAAACGGGGAGGGCAGGGGGAACGTACCCCACAGAGAAATTGATAAAGTGCCCCTTTCGAAAATGAAAAATTCACCTCAATTACTGTCAAAGGTGCGAGAATTTGTGGCGGAATTTGTGGATACTTTTAAACAAATGTTACAAAAGTTCTTTTTCAAAATGAATACTGTTTGAACTCAGAGAGATTCTATCTGCTAGAGGGGAAGGGAGGATGGGGGAGGGCGGGGATTTTCATTTGTTTTAAAAGAAAATGAAATTAAGACTATAAGTGTTTTGTCAATTAAATTGTATACCTGCTGACCTGTAATAACATAATTCGTTCAAACAAAATTCATTTATTTTGGCTCAGTAATTGCCATACTCCTTACCCCAGACCAATTTAGCCTCGTGACGCATATCAACATGAAAAGTGGGCGGAATTTTCTTATGGAAAGTGGGGCAAAATAAAAAGTTTGGGGAGACAAAATCACGCTAAAATACAGAAAATAGTCTTACAAAAGGTACACATTTCGGGAATAGTGTGTGTGTGTGATGGGGGAGGGGGGGGGGGGTGGCCTTCCTTTCAATTTTCCTCTCAAATCCCGCCTGTGTACATGAACAAGGGTGACCGATATGATTAATATTCTCGTTTACATCCACCATGTGTTATATGTTAGGTATTGTTGTCAGATCTCGTTTATACTTTCAACATCCAAGCTTTGTTATTATTGGTACGCACGCTAGTTCTTCGATTTAGTGGTGTACGCCCGCGGAATCTTTAATCGCTTGGCCAGACGTTCGCAGTGTTTTCAATTAATTAGGGTAAAGACACTTCAACGCTTTGTACAGTGAACCATCGCGGAGAAGGATTAGTGAAATAATTTCTTGTTTTAACCAATTTTACAACAACCAATAGGGTTTAAAACGTAGATGCCTATTAAGATTAAGTCTTTTTAAGTATGTTCATGTTATTTCTACATAGTAGGACGAATTTTTTAACTTATAATTACAAAAAGCAACAGCCACAAATTCGTCGCGAAAAGGCTTATTTTAAGCCGTGCGTCGTCAATATTCGTTACGCTATTATGTTGAGCAATGTAAACGTTTTCCACGTTTTATAAAGTATACACAGCCTTCTGACTGTACAGCCGATGCATATGGCTACAGTACACAGTCATATGTTATCTGACTAGTGTTTTACACGCCCAGTACGTGTTTTGTATGCCCAGCACGTGTTTTACATGCCCAGCACATGTTTTACATGCCTAGCACGTGTTTTACATGCCCAGCACGTGTTTTACATGCCCAGCACGTGTTTTACATGCCCAGCACGTGTTTTACATGCCCAGCACGTGTTTTACATGCCCAACACGTGTTTTACATGCCCAGCACGTGTTTTACATGCCCAACACGTGTTTTACATGCCCAGCACGTGTTTTACATGCCCTGCACGTGTTTTACATGCCCTGCATGTGTTTTACTAGTCAGATAACATAAGACCGTGTACTGTAGCCATATGCATCGGCTGTACACAGTCAGAAGGCTGTGTATACTTTATAACGTGGAAAACTTTTACATTGCTCAACATAATAGCGTAACCAAATATTGACGACGCACGGCTTAATAAAAGCCTTTCCGCGACGAATTTGTGGCTGTTGCCTTTTGTAATTATAAGTTAAAAAATTCGTCCAACTATGTAAAAACAACATGAACATACTCAAAAAGACTTAATTTAAATGGGCACCTACGTTTTAAACCTTAATGGCTGTTGTAAATTGGTTAAAACAAGAAATTATTTCACTAATCCTTCTCCGCGATGGTTCACCGGACAAAGCGTTGAAGCGTCTGTACCTAATTAATTCAAAACACTGCAAACGTCCAAGCGTCAAAAAAATCCGCGGGCGTACACCACTAAATCGAAGAACTGGCGTGCCTACCAATAATAACAAAGCTTGGATTTTGAAAGTATAAACGAGATCTGACAACAATACGTAACCTATAACACATGATGAATGTAAACGAGAATATCAACCATATCGGTCACCCTTGTTCATGTACACAGGCGGGATTTGAGAGGGAAATTGAAAGGAAGGCCACCCCCTCCCCACTCACACTGTTTCCGAATTTGTACCTCTTGTAAGAATATTTTCTGCATTTTAGCGTGATTTTGTCCTCCCCAAACTTTTAAATTTGTCCCACTTTCGATAGGAAAATGCCGCCGACTTTTCATGTTGGTATGCGTCACAAGGCTAAATTGGTCCGGAATAAGAAGTATGGCAATTATTGAGCCAAAATATATGAATTTTGTTTGAAGGAAATATTTTGTTACAGGTCTACAATTCAATTGACAAAACAGATATCGTCTTAATTTATTTTTTGTTAATAAATGGAGACACCCCCCCCCCTCCTTCAGTAGATATAATCTCTTAATCTCTGAGCCCATGCAGTATTCATTTTGAAAAGTTACTTTTGTAATATTTGTTTAAAAGTATCCGCAAATTCCGCCACAAATTCTCGCACCTTTCACAGTAATTGAGGTGAACTTTTCATTTTCAACAAGGGCACTTTATTCATTTGTGTGTAGGGCACCGTTCCCCTGCCCTCCCCATTCCTACACTTATGTATTGAGCATCACGACATGCCGTGGGCATGAAATTCATAAAAACACATTTTCAATAATTGCCTGAAGAACAATTATTGACTAAGCTAGACTTTCTTTTAGTTGTATAGGCCTAAATTTTCTCCCACATATTTTTTTTACTGTTTTGCCACTTTTCTTTATTTCGCTTAAATTGTATTTGATTGCATATCAAACATGCTTCTCCATCGTAATATGTGATATAAACTTTTCTCTCGCGCGGGTGACTTGTTGTCTCTCGAAGAAGAATGTAAGTGCGAATATCTGAAAACTACCACTCGCCAGCGTAATCTGGCATGAGCTGTGCGTTACTTTTGTACGCCCGTCGCGAGTCAGACGGACAAAGTTGTCAAGGTAAACGATTAGCTTCGAGAATCATTCAATTTCATTCTTTTTTGTTGTATATAAGGAGATAAAAATGTATTTAGTAAGTTTACAATATAATTGTCATCAAATTGGTAGCTCGTCAGTTCTATTTTTAATGGTTTTGCCATCATAATTTCTAAAAGTGTTGGTCGTATGATAGCTTCAAATAAAACTCCCAATGTAAGTTTGTGTTGAGTTGTCTCACTCAGTATTGCAAGTAGTGTGTAGCATGTAGGGCATACTGAGTGAGATGTTTATCTCACTAGTGTTTTACATGCCCAGCACGTGTTTTACATGCCCAGCACGTGTTTTACTAGTCAGATAACATATGACTGTGTACTGTAGCCAATATAAACATTTCACTCAGATATTCGCACTTACGATCTTCCTCAAGAGACAAGTGACCAGCGCGAGAAAAAGTTAACATCACATATTACGCTGGAGGAGCATGTTTGATATATATCATTTGAGCGAAATAAAATATATTTGGCAAAAGGGTAGAGAAATATTTGGGAAAAGAATTTAGGCCTATAAAGCTAAAAAATGTCTAGCTTAGTCAATAGTTGTTCTTCAGGCAGTTATTGCATATTTGTTTTAATGAATTCCATGTCCATGTTGTGATGCTCAATACATAAGTGTAGGAACGGGGAGGGCATGGGAACGGTGTCCTACACACAAATGAATAAAGTGCCCTTGTTGAAAATGAAAAGTTCACCTCAAATACTGTCAAAGGTGCGAGAATTTGTGGCGGAATTTGCGGACACTTTTAATTAAATATTACAAAAGTTCTTTTTCAAAATTAATACTGCTTGGGCTCAGAAATTCTATCTACTGGGAGGGAGGGGAAGGGAGGCTCTTCATTTATGAAAAAAATGTAATTAAATTATACACCTGTAACAAAATATTTCGTTTAAACAAAATTCATATATTTTGGCTCAGTAATTGCCATACTCCTTACCCCGGACCAATTTAGCCTCATGACGCATACCAACATGAAAAATGTGTGGAATTTTCCTATCGAAAGTGGCGCAAAATAAAAGTTTTTGGGGAGGCGGGGGAGGACAAAATCACGCTAAAATGCAAAACTGAACTTACAAAAGGTACAAATTCGGGAGCAGTGTGTGTGTGTGTGTGTGTGTGTGGCTAAGGGAGAGGGGGTGGGGTGGCCTTCCTTTCAATTCCTCTCTCAAATCCCGCCTGTGTACATGAACAACGGTGACCGATATGGTTGCTATTCTTGTTTACATTCACCATGTGGAATGTTACGTATTGTTGTCAGATCTCGTTCATACTTTCGACATCCAAGCTTTGTTATTATTGGTACGCACGCTAGTTGTTCGATTTGGTGGTGTTCGCCCGCAGATTCTTTGACGCTTGGACGTTCGCAGTGTTTTCAATTAATTAGGTACAGACACTTCAAGGCTTTTTACAGTGAACCTTCGCGGAGAAAAATCAGTAAAATAATTTCTTATTCTAACCAATTTTACAACAGCCATTGAGGTTTAAAACGTAGATGCCTATTAAGATTAAGTCTTTTGAGTATGTTCATGCTATTTTTACATAGTAGGACGAATATTTTACCCTATAATTACAAAAGGCAACAGCCACAAATTCGTCGCAGAAAGGCTTTTATTAAGCCGTGCATCGTCAATATTCGGTTACGTTATTATGTTAAGCAATGCAAACGTTTTCCACGTTATAATTTGCACAACGACTTCTGACTGTGTACAGCCGATGCATATGGCTACAGTACACACTCATATGTTATCTGACTAGTGTTTTACATGCCCAGCACGTGATTTACTAGTCAGATAAACATCTGACCGTAGTATACGCTATAGCCCTTACATGGCTGCGAATACTGGGTCAGACATCATCCTATGCATATAACGGTGGAAACCGCTACATTGACTCATTATATTCGCGTCGCAGATTATTTGCGACGCACTCCTGTTTTGCGAACATTTTCCAAAAAAATTGTACTTTTTTACCTCATTCATTTTAATCTGGAAAAGTTAAGCTACATAACTAAAAAAGCTTCTCTTATGTAACTCTAATCTTAAAAGCTTGGGCACATAAGAATACATTAAATAACTATGTACTAAGACCCGTAAAAGGAAGAAACTTTTACCTACCTCGGTTGTTACCTTCTCACAATCGTGTGCGCCGAAGTGAATGTATTATTTCCAAATTATATCGAACATCAGCCATGCCAGTGTAGCGTAAATGTTGAACGTGTGTGTTTAGTTCGCTGGCGTTATATTTATTAGTACGCGTATCGGTGTTGTGCACCCTGTGAAAAAAAAAAAGGTTCCAAGAGCGTACGGTTGAACCAGGAAGTTGTTGAACTTAAAGGAATGAAAAATATTGGCTTACGTTTTTATTCATTTTATAACTACCAGCACGTTTTAATCAGAAAAGTGCCATACAAGATTAACAGAAATAACAGGAGAAGTTAACTATATATTTTTATGTGCCGTAAGTACAGTAATTATAGTGTAACAGGTGACGTAAATAGACAGTGTAGTCACGATTTTAAGACCGAGGCAATTTCCACGTTAAAACAGACAGGACGGAGTCTCACTCTGTATTGCATGTAAGTGCGTAGCATGTAGGGCACACAGAGGGAGATGTTATCTCACTAGTGTTTCACATGCCCAGCGCGTTTTCATCACCAGCGCTTGCTAACGCGTGTTTTAGATAGTCTTGTTTGTTTTACGTGTGATGTGACTGAGCTGTGACTTTAAGATCAGACGCGTGAAATACTCAACGCGCAAAGCTCTGCCCTGTGAAGTGGCTCACAGTGGAGTTAGAGTCACGTGATGAAATCCCTTCATAAGGATCTTTGAATCGTTTACAATATTAACGAAACCCTTGAAGTTTGATGTACAGAAAAGGCATGAATGAATACTATTTTGTAAAGTTGTGGTAAATGATTTTAAAAGTGACATAAGAAATAACATAACATAAAACATAGAGGTGTGTCCATTCGTGCAATGTGCCGTATAATTTAGCATAATTATTAGCACCTAAAATTTGAACAAAGCTACTAATTGGTAAATTTGTAAGTCAATTTTGAATGAAATGAATGTTTAATGGATTTTTAAAGAAATTGAGCTAATGTTGCCGCTTCACATCCATGTACCTTTATAGGCCTTTTCAAACCAAGTTTAGCCAACGTGAATTCTTCAGTACTGCGACCAATCAAATGCTGGGGGAATTTGACCTTTGTTTCCCAGCCAGTCAGGTGCAGGTTTGAACAAAAAAATGTAAGCAGTAATACGTACGCGTATTGCGTTCGTGTGTAACGCACGTACGATCTGCAGAAGTTATGAATGGGTTTAAAGTTGAGAGCAAAAACAAAAAAGGCGCGCGACTTCGTTAGTGTCTAAGTGACTAACTTTAGGAGCTATTAATTCTTTACTTTATTGTGCGTAGTTTTTGTGTTTCCATATACCACCCTAACAGAAAAAAAAAACTTCATTCATAGAATAAATTGCGTAAAGGTCACTTCAGTGGTCAAGAAAGTTTATCTTATATGAAAGAGGACTTCAAAAGAAACAACACGGTGCAGGAAGCATTCAAAAATCTTATTCCATTAAAGGATTAGTTCAGTGGTCAAGCAAGTCCATCTTATATAAAAGAGGATTTCAAAAGAAAGAACATGGTGTAGAAAGCATTCAAAAATCGTATTCCGTTAAGGAGATATATCAAGTTCAAAGTTTGGTATCACTTGTGTAGAAACAACTGAAAGCAGACTAATTATGATGTCATAGCCAGTTCGGGAGAAACCCGAAAAAGTGGGTACTTTTATGTTTTACGTCATCGCATGAGCCTACACATTTGACTAGCCCACATTAAACATATGGGGTTTCTTATTTTCCGCTCTGGATAATCAAAACTCTCAATGAATATTCTAAAATTTTGGAGACAGATAGTAAATAGAAATAAAACACTTTTTACCGCTGCTTTTTGAAATTCATTGTCGCTTTTTTGAGAAAATGAACAAAACAGACTGCCCATAATCTCTTTATTGATTTTCTCAAAAAGGCAAGCGTGAATTTCAAATAGCAGCGGCAAAAAGTTTTAAATATCTATTTACTATCAGTCTCCAAAATTTCATGAAATCAATCAAAATTTTGGACAATCCGGAGCGGAAAATGAGAAACCACATATGTTTAGTGTGGGCTAGACGAATGTGTAGGCTTATGCGATGACGTAATACATCAAAGTATCCAATTTCTTGGGTATTTCAAAGTACCCAGTTTTTCGGGTTGCTCCCGAACTGATAGTCTCAGGTTCCTTAAAGTTTTTATGTATTTTATCATATTTTGTTCTACTATTTTGTGGTTTAACAACCTTGGGATATGCCAGGAAAGTAGTAAAACAGAATAAAGTAAGGTTAATTATAATTTACCACCTAAAACAAGTTTGAGAAAAAAATAATTCAAATAGTAAAAAAGTGAAATTAATTTTCTTTAAATTACATTAACAATTTTTAAGAATTTCAGGATAAATTCAAGGCGCCAACCTTCCATAGTAGACTTACTACACCAGTCATTTCTACATATATATGACAGAGCTTTCAACTTGAATATCTTCTTAACGGAATAAGATTTTTAATGTTTTTTTTCACCAGCTTGTGTCTTTTAAAGTCCTTTCATATAATATACTTGACCACTGAACTAATCTTTTGAAGAGATCAATCCTGGCTTACAAAGAAATCAAACAAAACAGATGGAGGTTATCACATTCTTCAGTTCTTGTACTGAAAACTATAAGAACTCTTACCAAAATAATGATTTACAGGATCAGTCTTGATTAGAAAAAAATAAAGCAAAAGAATGGAGGATGTCACACTCTTGTAATACTAAAAAAAGAGCTGAAAAAAATAGATTCCTGACAAAATGAAAACTTAAAGCAGTGAAGCCTTTCTTGAAAGAAAGCAAACAAGAAAGACAGGATATTACATTCTTGTGGTGCTCAGAGGGAACTAATAAAAAAAGATCCCTAACCATAACGATAATTTACAGCATTGAAACCTGGCTAAATGATGACCGAGGTCACGTTCTCGAAATTCTGCATCTGTATTCTGATTGATGATTGAGAAACGGATAGATGAAGGAACGCGTTCTACTCAGTACCTACTAGTTTTGCGTTGGAATATTTGATGTATTTGTGTAACTACCTAAGTGCATTGAAGCTGCATTAATTTGAATTCAAAATACGTCATGAAAATTGATTACTAGCTCCAACATTCATATCTCTCAAAATGTTTATTAATAAAAGATCACTTTTAAAATAATATTTTCATCATTCCATGTTTTCCGTGTCAAGAGAACATGACAATATCCACAGATTAATGTTGATATCTTCTTAACTGGGTTGCATATGTTTCTAATCAATATTTCTTAACACCAACAGGATTTCACGAAAAGCACCACAGACTGACAGACGACAGAATCGATGTGAGTTTTTATGATGCCACACGGAAGGTCACGCAAAATCGCTTGTGCATGATTCTGCTTACACATTCTGAATTGTGTTTTGGATTAATTACCATTTGATGTGTGAAATAAAATGTCGAGTGCAGAGCGAAATAAACAAATTTTCTTCACCCATCTATATTAGATCGTAACAAAAACATTGGAGGAAAGAATTGCTTCATAACATAGCAGAGATTTTGTAGCAAACCTAAGTGGCTTCGGAGGATAAATGGATGTAAAGCAATGGTGAAAACGTGTTGCTGATTAACGTTGGTTAATATTTCTTGCTCATATTAGCCAATTGTTGGCATTTTCAACTTCGCTGATATGCAAATTTCATAAACTATTCAATGGAGAACTATATGATTTATTCCAGGAAGTAAGTACCAATAAAGAAGATTGTTCTATTGGAAATGGTGTGCAAATGAAGTGAAGAACAGATAACCCTTACACGCATAGCTAACGTGTAAGGGTTTACTTACACGTAGTTAACGTGTGAAGGTACATGTCACTTGTCTTAGTTTTTGAAAGAGGAAAACGTGAAACTCAAGTTTCAGCAAATATCGAGAACGATACTATCAAACGTCTTAAATGATTTTTTAAGGAAAATTGCATCAGATATATATTGTGTATTTTATGTGTATAATATAATTGTATTTATTTGACTTAATGGAGGAGAATAATAAAGTGAGGAGATTTTTGGCATGGCTATTGCATGCACTACGGAAGGCATCTCCCCACCTTGTTCTGTTGGCATGTTATGTGGGATACTTAGCTATTGGTGGCCTCTTATTTAAGGAAATTGAAACGAATGCTAATGGTCAGGATATCAAGACATATAATGAAAAATTGAAAGGAAAAAATGATGCAATTAAACAATTTTGGAACGATACAATGGCTGAAAGAGAAAACATGCACGAAGCAAGTCAAGGTAAGCCATTTCATGTATCCTCTTTGCAGATTTATCTATTTATATTTTCCGTACAGTTAAAATCTATATTAACAAAAATAACCAGTTATCATGGATACAACATATGCAGAGAACTTTTCGGAAGATACAATATGCTAATAGAACATGTACGTTGCTTGAATAAACCCATAGTATAGATCCATTAGATCTACATGTACATGGACGTAGTAAACAAACTAAGTGCAGACAACACATAAACAGTCTGATTCGTACCCTCGATCGGGAGAACAGTTATGTTCTTCCGATCGGGGGATCATTTACAGACCTGCCAACCTTTAGGATCACCAAACTGTATTCTGGAACTACAAAAGTTGTATTTTTGATAAAAAAAAACAAAAACCTGTACTCTTCAAACAATATGTACAAAACAAAGGTTTACTGTGGCTGAAAAAAATTACCACTGTACTTTCAGTTTCTCTTATTTGTACGCGGCAATTGCCTTTTTGCATTTCTGGAATGCTTCATTTTTTAATGTACGTTGATGGGATAGAATCCCTGCTGCTTGCCAATAGATCTTGCTAGTTAAACAGTCTGATAGAACTAGAGTACTTAAACTTGATCAGAACTCTGCTGCAGTTAGGTTGCCTTATGCATGATTAACTTGTAGTCTACACTTTTTGGCGGCAGCCGCAAATGGTTATAAATCGTATTCTGAATCTGAATCTGAATCGGTTAAGTCGGCAAAAATCCTTCAAGAGGACATGAACGCCAACCGAGCGTAAAAAGTATGAGTAAAAAAAGAAATAATGATAATAATAATAGTAATACAAGAAAATAATGATAAATAAATAAATTAAAAAAATAATACAAAAAAAAACTGTATTCTGGTGGTAAAAAACGTACAATCGTATTCTCAACATTTTCCTGTATTAAATACGGCAAAATCGTACTAGTTGGCAGATCTGCATTTATAAGAAGTATCCCACAATGCATTTATCCAAATTCAAAGTTTGTATAGCAATAACATAAGAATCAGACACATTACGAGTGCGGGGAACTCAACCACTGTGAAGGGTTCAAATTTTTCTTCACGATTTAAAATAATGGCATATGATTTATCTTTTCACCGTGCGCTTTTTAAATTCACCGTGCGGTTTTTTAAAAATTTGGAGAAAAGTAAAAAAAAAATATTATGTGTTACCGTTTGGAAGTCGCGCTTTAACAAGGTTTTCTGAAATTATGAGAAATACCTTGGGGATTTGTGAAAATAGTTTAGCAATAACTGCGTGATAGTAACGAAATTGGTTTACTTTCGCGAAATTGTACATGATTAAAGCAAACTTTGTTACAAACCTTTAATGAAACGACTGATAAGCGTCTATGACTAAAACTTCACAATAAAATTGGCGGCTTCCATATATCACTGTAAGCTCAGTGCGCATGCTTGAATCTCCCGATCGGGGGACTTATTAAGTAAAACGATCGGCGATACAAACCGAACTGATAAGCAACTGTCAATGGATAAAAATAAACCGTTTAAAATACTTTCTATCTAAAAAGGAAAAGAATCATTCTCAATGTTAGACAAAGTTTGTGACCAGCGAGGAAACAGTTTTATTTGTTAAAGATAAGGTTTGTTAAAGATAAGGTAAAGAACTTACTATAAAGCAGATATTCAATTGAGTTTAAAGCTCTTTGCACAATTTTGCAGAAGCAACTGGTAGTCTGAAACAGTGAAAGTGGCAATACAGGCACCCCTCAGAAATCCTTGTGCATTTTGTATCAAATGATGTAGCTTGTATGCATAATGTAAAACAAAAAAAGTCAGTAAGAAAAATTCAAAACTATTTCAATCAAGAAATAAAAGTTAAATTTCACTTAAAGACGTTAACAAGTGCCAAGAAAATAGCAACATAACATTACTCTGTTGAAGTAGACTTTATACACATGCTTTCAATGAAAATTGTGATATCTCGTCAATGTAACAAAATATTTAAGTACCTTTATTGTTTTAAGTACCGTGTGTCCCTTTAGTTTTCTATCTATCACATAAGAGAGATACACATATCTGACCAATAAGCTATTTAATTAACCTTTTGATAACAACCTTCATTACAACTGTTAAAACACGATTAAGTGTGTGCATTGGGTGGGAAGATGATAAATACCCCGCTTAAGATACGTTTTGCGACTAATTTGCTTATTACTGGTAAACAAAATTTGATGTTTTGGTCACAAATAGTCTGATAAGCGTTTTGCAAAGCATAATTACGAAGCGATACTTATCAACGGGAAGATTAGATTACTATCAAATTTGTTTATTTTCTAATATTAATTCGATTAAAATATTTATACCTAATTTCTTTGAATATTCTGATAAGAATTTTGCAAAGCATAATTGCAAAGCGATACTTATCCAGGAAAATATTAAATTACTATTAAATTTGTTTATTTTCTGATATTAATTTGAATAAAATATTTATACTTATTTTCTCAAAATATTCTGATCAGAGTTTTGCAAAGCATAATTGCAAAGCAATACTAATCAAAGGAATAATTAAATTACTATTAAATTTGTTTATCATTTAATATTAATTAGATTGAAATAATTTATACCTATTTTTCTAAAGGGTCAGTGATCAAAGTTTAAAAAATAGTTCATTTGATTTTCTTAAATAACATTTGTTGAGAAAATTAGATGAGGATGTCAACTTTCCGCACCATGTCATTCTTACACACATTAGACAAAACTCGAGTATTTCCTAAACGGATTATTTAAGATATTTAGTTCCTTCACCATTTTGTTAAGTCACCTTCCATACAAGATAAACTTGATTCCAACATCATCCCCTTCCTCCGAAATAGCAACTTATTCCACCTGATCTAAGCCTTATCCACATTTCCCCCATTTTCTATCTTACCATCCTATCCTTTCTTCCTCTTTATTACCTTTATTAGCAACTTTATTTTTCTTGTTCTATTCTCTCCCCTTCCCATCCACTCTCCCCCTCCCATTAATCTCCGTCCTACCTCTTGCACCTTAAATTTTTAACACCCTTAAGGCACCTTTGACTATGACTGTCACGGTGCTGTTAAACATCAACAAACCAAGCCAACCTTGCTTGACCATTGAACTAATGTCACATGCAAAGCGTTATATTGATCATAATGTATCTCTTTGTATGCCTTTATTCAAGAGGAATATCAGAACTTTATCAACGACATGAACACAAATTTGACACGACATTTAGAGGACTTGGAAGAGGCTGTCGGGAGACCGGAATGGAAGATGGGACGCATCCACTCAGTAAAAGCTCGTAGAACATGGACATTCTCAAGTTCGATGCTGTTTTGCATGACTACTATAACTACAATTGGTGAGTAACAATTTTATTTTCCAATAGGCCACACTATCAGTCCAGTTCGTACCCTCGATCGGGAGAACAGACTTATTCTCCCAATCGGGGGATCCTTCACAGAAGTATCCCACAATGCATCTATCCAAATTCAAAGTTTGTATATGAATAACATAAAAATCATACATATTTCGAGCGCGGGGAACTCAACCACTATAAAGGGTTCAAATTTTTCTTTACGATTTGAAATAATGGCATATGATTATCTTTTCACCGTGCTCTTTTAAAATTCACCGTGCAGTTTTCGAGAAATTTGAAGAAATGTGATGTATTCTTTTTATGTGTTACCGTTAGGTAGTCGCGCTTTAACACGGTTTTCTGAAATTATGAAAAATAACTTGGGATATGTGAAAATAATTTAGCAATAACTGCGTGATAGTAATAAAAAGTTGTTTTACTTTCGCGAAATTGTACATGAACAAAGGCAAACTTTGTTACAAACCTTCAATGAAACGACTGATAAGTGTCTATGACTGAAACTTCACAATAAAATTGGCGGCTTCCATATATCATTGTAAGTTCAGTGCGCATGCTTGAGTCTCCCGATCGGGGGACTTATTGAGTCCTCTGATGGGCGGTACGGACCGAACTGACTATAGCGACCGTAGGGCACTTAACATAGGAATTGTTTCCAAAATGGAT
>JAIGNY010004156.1:457500-480000 GCA_020152595.1 Chiridota heheva
CCAAATGTACAGACAGATTAAGTGAGAGATTATTTTGTCATATAGATTGTAAGATTTTGCAATGTGTAATTTTATTTCTTAGAATTTGCTATTTCAACGACAAAAATATATACTGTTACAAATATTTGAATTTTTAAAATGACTGTCTTGCGCCTTAAAAGCCGAGCTTTCTTCTTGATTTGCCCTCATATTTACAAAACAGGCGTGGTAAAAATTTAAAAGGTAGTGAATAATATTTAGCCATGAAAGAACTGAAGGTTTATCAATGAGCTCTAACTTTACCTGGCAAAGATAATTTTCGAAGAGGTATTTAGAATTGGAAAATTATAACACTACATAAGGCTTTAACGTTGGTATAGCAAAGCGTCATGGGAAATATCACAAAATGACGATGTCCACGACACGAAAAGTTCTTAATTTAAGGAACTTTTTGGTTCCTTATTTCAGGACTATCTCCTGGACTGATGAACCTGTCAAACAAGCGTCCAAGTTATACGTCGAAGCAGCTGTGTCATTCATCTGGCAAGTCTGGCTTAATGTTTTCATGCAAAGCAAAGTTGTGAAATAATAATAACAATTAAAACTGAAGAAATCATGCTTGTTTATTTGATAGTTACATCCAAGCTAATCAGGTATTAAGATAAGGCACCCACTAATTTAAAACAATACATCAAGGGGAATAACTAATAGGCCGAGATGGAATCTTATCGGTAAATAGATTGATTGTTTATCTAACAACTCAAATGTCTGATTGTATGTCTGTGTGAACTGATGTAGCGAATGAGTTTCCAAAATATAGTTGGTGACATTTACACTATCACATAGGTCAACAAATATATGTTAATATAGGTCAACAAATTCATGTTAACAGGGTCGCAACTGGAGATCGCAGCCTTACCCTCCTCATGTATCATATGACTCCTGTACTCTCGATATGATGATCCTACACGAGAGTATCCCACAATGCATCTATCCACATTAAAATTCCGTGTACAACCATATTAGAATAATATAGATTTATAGCTCAGGAACCTTAATCACTGCACAGGATACAATTTTTTTAACAGAAAATGAAGTAATGCCATTTCAGTTATCTTATTACAGCATCACAGCGCTCTATCAAACTTTACCTCTAAATACATTCATAATCAGTCATCTTAATAAAAAACGTGCATTATGATGGAAGAATATGTAAATACTTTCTCTTTTGAATATATCAGTATATAGCATCATTATAAAGAAGGATTCATACACATCTGCACTTGCATGATAAAAGGCAATGTCAATCAATATTAAACTAGTCTTCCTATATGTAGCACGGAAGCCTTTAAAATATATATGCCAGAATGTTATATTGGAACATGCCTTCAATCAATTTGGGGAATTATGAATTCCTTGTCACATTAAAAGAAACAAGGAGAGGCAGAGAAGAATTGATGTATTATTGATATAAATACATTTTCTTTAAAATTGTATTGATTATGTATCTAGTCATTTATACGCTTTGGAATTAGCCTTACTGATTATAAACACTGGGCAAATGTTGCCGCTACACTTCTCTTGACACTTTTATATATAACATTAAAACATAACTATCGTAATGTAGGGCAATTGATTTTTCGACGTTAGAAAGCAAGCAAAAGTAGAACTCTAAAAACATGGATTATCAGTAATCTTATCACACGAAGGGCACGTTAATAACACGAATATTAAATGATTTATCAAACAAACTAAAACAGTGATATGGGACTCTCTCTAGCAGTCTAGACACTTTTAAAAACAAAAGTGTAGTATGGACGACTGAACGATGAACGACTGAATATTTGAGCAACAATATGAATAAAGATTTCATTCATACATATGATACAAAACACTCTCATGTAAAATATTCATTTGTCGTTCAAAAAAGGTTGCAGCACGGAAGCCTTAAAAATATAATATACTTGCCAGAATAAAATACTGTGGAACATGCTTACAACCGATTTGGGAAATTCTAAAGCCCTTGCCACATTAAAGGCAACAATGACAGGATTGGTTGTATTCTAGTTATTAATATTTGTCTTAAAATTGTATTTCATCAATTGTCTGGTTATTTATACGTACTTTACTATCTTACCAATTTTGTACCGTCATGTACCGTATAGGATTTTACTTCTTTTTTAATTTAGTTATATCACTGTTTATTGCAGGCCGTTTGTTTATTTGGTATTGTTTCAAATTGTTTCATTGGTTCTACCATACTGTACGTCAGTTCGGGAGCAACCCAAAAAACTGCGTCTTTTGAAATACCCAAAAAATTGGGTACTTTTATATATTACGTCATCGCATGGGCCTACACATTAGACTAGCCCACACTAAAGATATGGAGTTTTTATTTTCCGCTCCGGATTGTCCAAAATTTTCATAGATAACCTGAAATTTTGGAAACGGATAGTAAACAGATATTCAAAACTTTCTGCCGCTGCTTTTTGATATTCACGGTCGTCTTTTTGAGAAAATAAATAAAAGAGATTATGGGCAGTCTGTTTTGTTCATTTTCTCAAGAAGGCGACGATGAATTTCAAAAAGCAACTCCAAAAAGTTTTTACTATCAGTCTATAAAATTTCAGGATATCCAGTGGAATTTTGGACAATCCGGAGCGGAAAATGACAAACCCCATATGTTTAGTGTGGGCTAGTCAAATGTGTAGGCTCATGTAATGACGTAATGCATAAAATTACCCAGTTTTTTGGGTATTTCAAAGTACCCAGTTTTTTGGGTTGCTCCCGAACTGTACGTTACAAACACAAAGAAAATTCTAGATAATCAAACGGCATTAACGGAAATGTATCGTCTCATGAATAAATTCAGAAGTGAACGCCGCCGTGCGCCGCCCCATATGTTGTGTCCGTCAGATGCGTGATCGATAACATCATATATTTATCGTAAGCAATAAGGAAATTGATGACCGGAAGTGACGTTACCAGCACGGCGGCGTTTACTTCTGAAGTTATTGATGAGACGATACCTTTCCTTTAAATGATATTTATATTTATATCCGGAAGCAAGAAGGCTACTTCTGTACTTTGTCAGTTTAAAAAGTAGAATGAACTAAGGTAAACTTAAATTTTCAAGTCCCCCCAGAAACCCCCAAAAAAATAATAATAATAATAATTAAAAATAATAATAAATAAATAGATAAATAAAATGATAATAACATTAACAATAATAATAACAATAACAATAACAAGAATAAGAATAACAATTATCATTATTTTAATAACAATATCAATAATGTTGATGATGAGGATGACGATGTCGATGACGACGACGACAACAACAATAATAATAATACTAACAATAATAATAAATAATAACAAAATAAACGAATTTGAATTAACAAAAAAATTCAGTTTGAAGCAGTACTAGATTAAGATATTCAAAGCTAACATTGCAGGCATGCATAGTTTTTGCCTCGATTTTAGCGCTGCATTTCTTAAACAACTTAATTATTACCTTTAATGTCCCAGGTGAAAATATAAATGCTTTGTTTGAATGTTTCTGAGAAGTGGTAATACAGCTACGTTTGTAAACAACTATTATATAGTGTCCGATGTTTGGTAGAGGCTCCAACATTTTATGCACGATTTGCGATGAGTTGTAGATATCAATTAAAAACTTCAAATTCAGTCACTTATAACATTTACAATTGGTCAAGCTACAAAACACTATCTTAGTCAAATCAAAACACAACTTGCAATTAAAGTTTTCCATCAGAGCAGGAAAAGTCTAATGATTCCAAACTATGTCAAAACACAAATGGAATAATTGTAATTGGATGGGATATTTTGTTATATCTCATGACATTTATATATTTTCATCATTCGTCTTTTAAGTAAAGAAAGTATACAATCGCTGAACAACGTAGTTCTTATGGATTTATTTGGCACGCCTTTATATGTATTAAATATTTGCAGTGCTAACGTAACTTGTGTTTGTTTGTACATGGAGCTATTAACTAAAAGCTCCATGCTTTGAATAACGTTTTTCATTTCCTCTTTCGGTTTCATGTATGCTCTCCAAAATCAATGCGAACTGTTGTATATGGGCCAATCCACATCTGGAACTGTCTGTCACTCTTGAGGATTTACATTCCTTTACGTTGCTGAAATGTTTTTGAAATCATAGGCTTGAATGAAGCAAGTAAGAAGAGATTTACATTCAATGTCAGGAAAATAAACCGACCAGGCATCTGTTATTTTAAATAACAAATTTCTGAACTGATAGACCAAGGAGTTTCTACTTCCATCTGTCCATGGTAAAACCAGCGAAGTGCAAAACGAAATCAAGTCAAACACATATTTCATTCCATGCATTCCTGTAGCGTCCTTTAAATACACAGCAAGCGATCATAAAAAACAAGGACGCCGAGCGATGCTTTTGTAGTTACCTGACTATCTTCCGACGACGAGTGAACACACAATTACAATGACGGAGTCGTCGCCTTGCGTATCGGTTATGATAGGCCTAGTAACAATGCTATCACGAAACGCTTAATACGACCCGGACGAGAACACAGGTACGACGTACGGACAGACATAACATCGACAACCAAGTCAATGTCCACGGCCTTTGATAACCAGTTGTGGTGCACTAGCGAACTATCTTTAGATCTTTGGTCCAATTTATACCGTTTTTGCCATTGTTTCGGGTTTTCGGCGATTTTTGCTTGTGCCAGATCCCTGTCCCGGGCAATATAAACCCGGGCCCTGCTCCTAGCTCTTCTTGACGGTGTGATGAAAAGCATTACAAAATGGCGACCTAGCCGAATATCACCTCATGCATTCCCTGATATGTGTTTTCTTATTTGATACACGAAATGGGATTAAAATAGATCATAAAATTATCAACATTGATTAAAACTCTTCTTTTGGTGTATAGACATCAATCATGCTAGTAACCTACGCATTTCAATAATTTCTTTATTCCTAAAGGAGGTCTATGGACACATAACAATTTTTACATTGACTTAGAGAGTTTTTAATCTGAGTAGATCACTTTTTGAATTATGAAAATAACAATTTAGTGTTGTAAGCAATGGCTGTAAAATTCAATTCCTCTTTTGAATTTATGCTAAACTTGTGATGTATGAATGACGAACAGCTGAAATTCATTACGTAGGCCTAACTCTTGTTGTTTTGCACTCTGCACTTTAGGCATATGCTGCAAGGAAATCACACCTCAGTTACAATGACTTGTTTTCAGCATGGACCCAAGGAATTTGCCAGGATGGAAAGTGGATGAACACCTGGTTAACACCCTGCTCTTGTCGATAAGTGTTCTGAGAACTAGGCAGGGGGTGAATCTCCTACCGTCGGACCGACGGCTTTACGTTCCCTCCAAAGGAGGGTGAGCGCAACCCAACCATTGGCCACTTTGGGGAGAATTTGTGATGCAGAAGACAAACATCTGCGCTTGATGTCGTATATCGTTCTGCAAATCTGTGGAAAAATCGCTGGTTAAATTGTCGTTGAACTTGAACCTGGAACCTGCAGCATCAGCATCTTAGTCGTAGGTCAGCCGACTGAGCTACATGCCTTTCTCTTCAAATTTCTTTCCTTAAATTTCGTTCCTTTGAAATGATAACGAACTTTTTTCCTGCTAATTTGATTGGGAATTTCGTTTGTTTGATAGTTTGATGAAGGCTTAACGGCACCACGACAACAAGGGTCAAATTGTGCCTGAGAGGTCAGATTATTCTAGAGGTAGGAAGGAAAGGAAACAGGGGAAGAATGAGAAAAATACAAGAACAAAATGTCAGAAAGCTGTGATCGAGAGAAGAGGTGCATGGGTGAAAGAAAAAAAAAAGTAGAAAGAGGGGGTGGAAGAGGAGAATTAAATATGGTTGTAGAGGGAAGCATGACGAAGGAAGGAGATAATTTTATCCGGAGGGTTTTTGGAAAACTCAGCAATTGAGTTGTGGGGAGCGAAATAAGCTCTGGGAAGGTCATACAGGGGGCAAGTAAGGAGAACGTGATGGACTGTGAGGGTGCAATGGCAATTGTTACAGAGGGGTTGGGGGAACCAATAAGGAGGTGGGAGTGAGTGAGGTGGTGTGACCGATTCTAAGACGGGTAATATAAACGTTGTCGATACGAGAGAGGTTGTTGATGGTGGGTTTGATCGGAATGGTGGTCTGAATGACGTAGAGTTTGTTATCAATGTTTTGGTGAGAATTCGTTGCATTCCTTTGTAGGAACGGTAGGATTATGATAGACAATTACAAATCAAAGGATTTACATTAGACAATACAATACAATACAATTTATTTCGGTGCTCTAGGCCATCTGGCCTTTATCACAAACATAAATATTTTAATCTGTTAATTCAATCGGGCATGAAAAATAATAATGAGAAAAGGAGAAAGTAACAAACGTCTTGCTTCCATTGCGTGTAAAATAAAGTGTGATAACTGCAACAATAAGTATTTTAATGAATAAAATATTGCATTTTGATCTTGTTGAGGGTTGAAAGAAATAATTAGGAATAAATTTACAACAGATTTCAAGAAAGGAATGGACAAATTAAGAAAAATGATATTTATCTGCAACTTCTTTTAAATTGCAAACTTGACAAAACCTCTGTTCATATGCGATAAAGGCCTTCGTTGACTTGCAATTTCAAAGTAAGTATGTTATTTTTGAGACCATTTTTATTTAAAACATTAAATAATAGTTTACCTAATTAACCAAGTTTAAAAACATTATTAAATAATAGGTATGGCTCTGCATAACTTTGTGTTTTAAATTGTACATAACAACGCAAATGTAAAACATCACAAATAAACATAATATAGTGCACATTAATTGATGAATAAAAGTTGAAAACGTTGTAAAGTGGCCATTTTTTAACTGATTTTCATGAAAGGAATTAACGTAGTGTTACCTTTCCTTTTGCATGATATTATAATGGAATTTATATGGCGCATTTTCTAGTTTGATGAACTATTCAAATGCGCTCTACAACTAACAGACTAGTTTTCCAGCTACCTATGGGTCCACATGAACTTAGTACTTGAAATGGAAAGTGAATGCACACCGCGTTTTCACGTTTCTCTCCTCAAATGGTGTTCAGAAAACCAGGCAAGGGTGACTCCTGCCGTCAGGACCGACAGCTTAACGTCCTCCTCTAAACGACGGTGTGCGCTATTCAACCATTGTCACTTTTCTCAACAGTTGAATGAGAACTAGGAGCTGCAGACGAAATGCTTCCTCTTTGATGTTTGGCGAATCTGTCTGCATATTGAGTTAAACCTGACTGAGGCTTGAACCAGGGACCTCCAGCATCTCATTCGTGCGCTCTGCCAACCGAGCGACCTATTCTCCTATCAAAAGATTGTCTGATTTGGTAAATACTGTTAATTAAGCAGTTAAAGGAACACTCCAGTAAAGTTTGTATTATATAGGACAATTAAAGAATCATGTTGATATCTTATTCCGTTTAGTTATCCCATTTAAAAGATTCCCACAGTATGCTTAAAAGTGCCATACTAGTAATGACATAACTGCAAAATACAAGACAATTTTGTTTGATACCCAATAAACAAATTGCCTCTTCTAAATTTTAGGAACCATTTTTTCGTTTAATTATCGAGATATGATATAACATGCAGTTTACAAGAACATGACATGGTTTACCCATTTGTTCATGGACCTAATGATCTTAACCGCTTAATAAGCAAAACAAGAAATTGATTTTCAAAGAAATGCATCAACATTGTCTCAGACGTGCAGCTATGACTTCACACTGTGTACGGCACCCGCCACTTTTCAACACACTGGTGAAATACAATAAATCCGTAACGGATTAATGGTTACCTCACCAATTTGTTTCTTTAGTTCTTAAATATAAACATGCACAAAATATTTATTTAACTGATTAATAAGAAATATTAACCAGAATTTGATAATCTCTTGATATATAATGCAAACGACTTTAATTGGTGACGAACAAAACGCTGTTTGAGCCTATTAATGATTTTGTAAAAACAAGATAAAAAAAAAAAAGTTGAATAATTGCCATGAAATTGTATTACATTACCAAGCTCTTAGACCTTTGGGTTGATAACATTGTGCTATCATTCAATTTATGACATTTTTAAAGCGTCAATATCTGGAAATGTTTGCTCGAAGGTGTTGGGTAAACAGAAAGTCATTTTTGCTACGCCCGTCGAAATAAGTCACATTTTAACGGTTTGTTGATAGTAAAAATAGAAACAAACATTTCTGAAGTAGTTTGAAAGCTCGTACGTCCCATTTCTTAGGACCGAAACAAGCAAAGATATGCCAGGAAACAATACATGATCATTTCTGGGTTGGATAATTTGAAATGAAAATGCCAGAAAATCTGACGTGCCTTAAAGGATTATTCTCGTGAATATTCATTTTCATATATATAATATAGACTAAAGACACAGATTAGTGAAGAAAAAATGTTAATATTAGGGTTTCGCCGAGTTATTGCATTGTCAAAGATTGTATCAGTGTGACCTTGCAGTGTACAGTGTGACGTTAAAAGACACATCCAAGATCACTGTTATGTAATTCTTTGGAATGTATTACTTCTTTATTAATTATCAGTTCGGGAGCAGCCTGAAAAACTGGGTACTTTGAAATACCCACAAAATTGGATACTTTTATGTATTACGTCATCGCATGAGCCTACACAATTGACTAGCCCACACTAAACATATGGGGTTTGTCATTTTCCGCTCCGGATTGTCCAAAACTTCAATGGATATCCTGAAATTTTGGAGACGGATAATAAATAGGTATTAAAATGTTTGCCGCTGCTTTTTGAAATTCATCGTCACCATTTTGAGAAAATGAACAAAACAGATTGCGCATAACCTGTTTCAATAATTTTCTCAAATAAGCATCCGTAAATTTCAAAAAACAGCGGCAAAAAGTTTTGAATATCTCCGTATCCAAAATTTCAGGATATTTATTGAAATTTTGGAGAATCTGGAGCGGAAAATGACAAACCTCATATGTTTAGTGTGGAATAGTCAATTGCATAGGCTCATGCGATGACGTAATACATCAAAGTACCCAATTTTTGGGGTATTTTAAAGTACCTAGTTTTTCGGGCTGCTCCCGAACTGATTATTGGAAACATATTTTGTTTAGTAATTAAGATAGAGTATAACGCACTTAACAACAAGAATATGCTTTGTTTATATGCTCATGTACTTTACACACCTTACAAGTAGCCTAAAAGAAAAACTTTTTATATTTTTTTTTTATAGAAATTCACACAAAATGGTCTTGGATCTGTATTTATAACATCACACTGTACACTGCAAGGTCACTTTATAAGACAGTGGTGAAATATTTGAAATGCTCCTAAACAGACGAATAGGATATCACCAAAGTTTTGAGACCAATTTGTTTCTTTAATCCTCTGACAATTCACGGCAATATTCATTTAACAGTTTAAGCGTAGGTTTTGAATACAGGAATTTGTGGGTTCTTGTAACAAAGCATGTTTTTTTAGATTTCATTTATGCAATATGTTTTATAGGAATACAGAAATTTCATGTTGTGATTGATGTTACACGCCGTTTGTGACTACTATACGGAAATACTCTTGAATTGTGTTAGCGTTTCTAACCACCTGTGTTTCTAACTGTTCTATCAGTTTGTATACTGCAAATCTTGCTGAGAGCCATTGCGATACTAGCTCAATTGTTCTAATGAAAAATTCCTACCATCATATACCATCAATCACTTGATCAAATTTGCAAAATATATCATATTTCAATGGATAGGAGTTGACACAAACTCATTCACATGTTGAAGGTCTCTCTCTCTCTCTCTCTCTCTCTCTCTCTCTCTCGATTGAAATAGTGAAGAGAACTACCCGGGGAATAATTAAATGCTTAAGATTTCGGTGAAATTATTAAAGGCGCAAAATCATGTTGATATCTTATTCCATTTACCAGTTTACGAGTTATTGTATTTCTAAGAATTCACCAGTGTGTTGAACGTTTGACCATGCAGTAGTAATGTCATAATTGCAAGATAATTCGTTATGTATTTCTATAAAACGAAAATGTATTTGTGTTTCGTGTAAGGTGGATAAGCAGATGTGCAAAGCATTATTTTGCAAAGTGCACGTTACACCGCTTCTTAACAATTAATTCAAAGAATAATGATTTACGATTAATTTTTCAAAGAAAGGCACAAACATTTTCTTGAATTTGCAATGATGACATCACACACAATTTACTCTGTAAGGTCACTTCTCAACACACTTGCCATGCTGCTGAAATCTTTGCAATAACTCCTCTCTAGGGAAATGAAAATTAACGGGAATTTCCTTCAATATGTTCACCAGCATTAAAGGATTATTTTAGGGGTCACGCAAGTCTTTCTCATATGAAAGAGGACTTTAAATGAAACAAAATAGTGAAGAAAACATTCAAAAAAATTATTCCGTTAAGGAGACATTTAAGTGTAAAGTTTGGTATCATTTGTATAGAAACGATTAAAATCAGACTAATTGTGATGTCAGAGCCTCAAGATTCTTCAGTCTTGATGTATTCTATCATATTTTGTCCTGCAATTTTGTGGTTTATAAACCATGGGATATGTCAAAAAAGTAGTAAAACTGAATCTAGGAAGGGTATTTATAATATACCACCTAAGTAAAGTTTGAAGAAATATAATTTAAATAGTGAGAAAATTAAATAAACTCTCTTTAAAATACATAAAGACTTTGAGGAATCTGAGGCTGAGATGTCACAACTAGTCTGATTTCAGTCGTTTCTACAGAAATAATACTAAACTATCTCCTTAACGGAATAAGATTTTTGAATGCTTTCTTCACCATTTTGTTTCTTTTGAAGTCCCTTTTCATATAAGATGAACATGCTTGACCACTGAACTAATCCTTTAATGTCTTGTTTGTGTCGTTTTGAAAAGTGTCACAAACATTGTCTTGGATTTGCAATTATGACATGTTCACAATTTACACTGCAAGGTCACTTCTCAACACACTAGTCATGTGGTGAAATCTCTGAAATGCAATAACTTCTAGTCCTCTATCATACATTGCAGTCATAAATCGGAAATTTAAAATTCACCGGAATATTCCTTTAAGCTCACCAAACATTACCGTTTTGTTTGTGTCGTTTTGATAAAAGTGTAAGTGTCATTATTCTTTATTAAATTTTGGTCTCATTTCATTTATGAATAGGATTGAAAAGGTCTACAAACTGACAAATAAACGTGAAAGAAAACTTCAAAGAAACAAAATGGTAAAAAAACTTTCAAAAATCTCATTCCGTGAAAGAGATATTTAGGTTTAAAGTTTGGCATCATTTGTGTAGAAACGACTGAAATCAGACTAGTTGTACCGTCATAGCCTAAGATTATGTGTATATATTTAGTCCTATGATTTTGTGGCTAAAAAAGTATTGAATATGTAAAAAAAGTAGTAAAACAGAATCTAGCAAGGGTAATTATGATTTACCACCTGGAGAAAGTTTGAGGTAAAATAATTCAAATAGTAAAGGAGTTTATTAAATTTTCTTTAAACTGCATTAGCAATTGCTAAAAAAATATAAGGATAAGGGTGCCAAGCTTTCATGGTAGACTGATTTCACCAGTCATTTCTACACACATAAGACAGAGCTTAAAACTTGAATATCTCCGTAACCGAATGAAATAATGATGTAGTTTCTTCACCATTTTGTTTCTTTTAAAGTCCTCTTTCATATACAATAAAGTTGCCTGAACTAATCCTTTAAATTTTAAACTAAAGAAGTGGAAAAATAAAACATACATTTGAGTTAATTCTGTAAGGCTGCAACCTTGAATTATATCAATTATCATCATAATGAAACTAACAATAATAGTAATTCACTTTTTGATGTCTTTTCCTCTGCCTAACTATTTTTTCCATTATTCAAAATCGAACCCTTATAGTGTTGATCCACAGAATGCTCTTAAACAATACACTTGTTTAGAAATGTGACCTGATGTCATCAGACCGCATAGCAACAGCGCGCATTCACCCCGCATCGGAGTGAAAACAAAGCGATCAGCTGTGTTTGTTTACATGCCATACGTACCGCACACAGTAAACGCATACGGACCTGTCCACGTTTGTTTGCACTCCAGCAAATGACGTCATCTCCCGGATGTGACGTTGCACCAACCAAGTGAATACCCATTTTATCCATAGAAATACAACCAGTCAACGGTTATAAGAACTGCATGTTTACAAAACAATCACTTTTTTTTGTACTCAGTTCGGGAGCAACCCGAAAAACTGGGTACTTTGAGATACCCAAAAAATTGAATACTTTTATGTATTACGTCATCGCATGAGCATACACATTTGACTAGCCTACACAAAACATAATCTCCGCTCTGGATTGTCCAAAATTTCAATGGATACCCTAAAATTTTGGAGACGGATAGTAAATAGATATTAAAAACTTTTTGCCGCTGCTTTTTGAAATTCAGCTTCGCTTTTTTGAGAAGATGAACAAAACAGATTGTTCCTAATCTGTTTTATTGATTTTCTCAAAAAGGCGACCGTGAATATCCAAAAAATAGCGGCAAAAAATATGCTATTCATTGAAATTTTGGACAATCCGGAGCGGAAAATGAAAAACCCCATACGTTTATTGTGGGCTAGTCAAATGTGTAGGCTCATGCAATGACGTAATACATAAAAGTACCCAATTTGGTGGGTATTTCAAAGTACCCAGTTTTTCAGGTTGCTCCCGAACTGTCAGTATACCCGCGAATTAAGCTTTACTGTTTGCGTTATATTTCCATATGCATGGTCTACCTGTTATTTTCTTCAAATCGTTTACACACGCTATTTAGTTTAATAACAATAAAGCGCAGTTAATTGCGATATTACACATTTTGGATTTTCAAGTATAGCATATGCTTCTCAGATATTATATGCGAGAAAATAATTGCTACAATATAAATCTTTGTTGATTTGGCTGTTTGGAGGGTTGTATTTGATGAAACTCACAAGGTCCAAACGTCACCAAACACAGTATACTTTACTTTCTTTTAATTCTACATCAAAGTCTAGGAGAAAAGGCCACATATAGTAAAGATGTTTTACAGCCAAATTTCCAAAAATCCAAATAACAAAAAAAAAAAAATCCAAATTATCAATGTATCAGAAAAAGCCAAATAGCTTTTAGGTAAAAAAAAAAAAAAAAAAGTCTCAAAAAAGCAGCTCGAGGTGTGCTGTTCCACACTTCAGTGGTAGCAATGTGCCGCCCAGGAAATCAAAATCATACCTGCAGTATGGGAGTTTTTTGGTAACTGCAGTATGAGACCAACAATTGTTCATACCTGCGCTACGAAAATGTGTGATTTTTTTTATACCTGCAGTTTCAATTTAAACAATTTTTGACACCTGCAGTATGAAGATATGCCATTTTTCAGAACTACAGTATGACAGACTTGGATTTTTTGATACGTGCTCTACGAAAATTCTGAAAAAAGGCACCTGCTCGAGCCGCACATATACATCATACACCTTACATATGGAACTGGACCCCTTGGACTGTTGGAAAAGCAATTTTGGCTTCTAAAAAGCTAATATACCAATTCTGGATAAGACAGAGGACATTAAAGGAAAGGTATCGTCCCATAAATGATATCAGAAATGAACGTCGATGTGATAGTAACGTCACTTCCGGTTTTTAATTTTCGCTATTGATCGCGAGAAATCTTTGATATTATGTGTTTTCTATAATATCACAGATTTCTCGCAATCAATAAGAAAAATTGAAAACCGGAAGTGACGTTATCAGCACAGCGGCGTTCACTTCTTGACTATATTGATGGGACGATACCTTTCCTTTAAGAGACATGTATACCGAAGAAAACATGTTGATCAGTATCTTATTAATGCAAGGAGTTATTTAACTTTAAAGCTCTTCCATAATCGTGCAGAAATAAACCGGCTACAATCTTGGAGAAAACTGTTGGAACACTGCAGCTTTTTGAGAACTACCGGTACAATATGTTATAGTGTTATGTTTCTTTAATATTTTTTCCGAGAATTGTAACCCCTACCCCCCGCCCCCTATTTAATGTTGAATTTCTTCCTTTTTTAACGACATTTCCAGGAAAACATTGAATGGGGAGGGGAGGGGAGGACAATTAATATAGTAAGGTATGGAAGAGGGACACAGGCGGCGTCAATTAAAGTATAAAAATGTTCTTAAAATTCTAAAATATTAATTACAGTTGAAAGAGTAGGGATTGAAGAAGGAACATAACAAATTTTTGGCATTTCTGTGGTATGAGTCATCTAAAATTGCTGTGTGGAAATTAGGATAATAATGACTTTCAAATAAAAACTATGAACTGCATTAAGCTACTAGATTTCACTTTGTTTTAGAATTCCTAATTGTATGGAAAGGTAAAACATTTAGCAAGATTCAAAATCCTTAAAATGAAGGGTTTTTTCAGAATCATGTTAGAAATAGTCACCAGCATTTTAAAAACAAATTCATCTTAACCTCAAAATGACCACATTTTCTCCAAAAGTCGTGTTCACCCATTATTAAATCCATTTCATCTTATCTGCTTATAGGCCACAATATCTGTTATTGCATCTACTTTCATATGTTTTCGCAAAAATATTTTCTCTTATTTTGCAATGAAACAAAATCACCCAAGTTACTGTGTTGTACATTTATCTATACTTATATCAAATATATATCGAGGACTTTTTCAAATTAACTTCTTTTTTTTTAGCCACGGTAGACGGAAACTCTTAAGTGTGGTTTCTATGGAAACTTAATAATAATAATAAATTTCATCTAATACTCTCGCTGTTCAGAAATTACAATCGGAATAATATGTTTTGTTCTTGTCTAATGCCAGTAAACTGATATCTCACAATGTAAAATTGCTTGCCAGCGCCCAACTACACTAAACAGTCCGGCAGCATGCCTGTTGATAGGGACATTTATAACACACGAGAATATTAAAGTCATGCAGCCATATTGTTCAGATCTTGCGATAAGACGTCATAGTTTCTAATTCATGTACTTTAAATATTAGAATTCAGTATGTTGAAAAACATTTGAATTTTCAAAAAGGCCGTTTCGCGTCTTAAAGCCTAGTTCTATAGACCTCCGTGGTGTAGTGGTTAGTGCTCTGTCGTCTCACCCACACGTCCCGGGTTCGTATCCCGGTGAGTCTGCAACCAGTGAGTTCACAACTGGTTATCAAAGGCCTTGGCCGTCTTGATATAATGTCCAGCACTGGATGCTTTCGGGACGTTAAACCTTGCTATGCTATGATATAGTCTATCTAATCTAATATTTTGAAAACAGCGTGGTGAACATATCAAATGGGAGTGGAAAAGTTGTAGCCATGACAGTAATGAAGGTATTTTCATGAGTCTTAAGTTTCCCCTAGCAAGGATACTTTTCCCAGACGTATTCTAAATTTGAAACATGTAACATTGCATAAGGCATTTACCGTAAGGATAGCAAACAATCATGGGAAATTTCACAAAATGGCGGCTTCCATGTAGCAAAATGTTCCCATTAATAGGAACATTTATGTTCCCATTAATAGGCATGCTACAGGACTGCTAAATAGGTAAAGCTTGGTCTGCTGTTGGTAGAACTCTATACCGGCACAATTGTGGGCAAGAATTTTCTGGCTGCGTTAGAAATTAAAATTGTAGCGCGGCCCCTTATGTACGTGTATCTTGACCCTCAACTATTAGTAAATATATAGTAATATGTATATGTTGCGCTGTTGTTATAGTCTCTCAGGATCTCTCTCACCTACCACTTTTTTAAAGGAATATTCCGTGAATTTGAATTTGTTTATTTCATATATATATATATATATATATATATATATATATATATATATATATATATATATATATATATATATATATATATATATATATATATATATATATATATATATATATATATATATATATATATATATATATATATATATATATATCATATATATATATATATATATATATATATATATATATATATATATATATATATATATATATATATATATATATATATATATATATATACATGATATATATATATATATATATATATATATTATAAATTTTGTTTATTTATATATATACATATATATATATATGTATATATATATATATATATATATATATATATATATATATATATATATATATATATATATATATATATATATATATATATATGACAGAGGACTTTAAAGAAACAATTTAGTGTATAAACGATAACTTTCTCCGTTTAGGGGTTATTGCATTTCAAAGATATATAGCGCGAGTGACCTCGCAGTGTAAAATGTTATGTCGTTATTAAGGTGATTATGAATTTCCAGTGTTGTATAATACACAAAAATGTTTTTTCTTTATTTTAGAGTGTAAAGTTAATTGGCAGATGGGCAATGAATGCTTAGGTTAGCTATCTTTGAAATGCAATAACTCCTAAACGGAGAAAATTATCAACATGGTTTACACACTAAAATGTTTCTTAAAAGTCCTCTGTCATTATATATATATATATATATATATATATATATATATATATATATATATATATATATATATATATATATATATATATATATATATATATATGTATATGTATATATATATATATATATATATATATATATATATATATATATATATATATATATATATATATATATATATATATATATATATATATATATATATATATATATATATATATATATATATATATATATATATATATATATATATATATATATATATATATATATATATATATATATATATATATATACATATACATATATATCAAAAATCTAAAATTCACGGGAAATTTTCCTTTAAGAAAGAGTGGTAGGTGAGAGAGGTCCTGAGAGACAATAACAACAGCGCAACATATACATGTGCTTATATTTACTAAAATAAAGTGTATGTAGTACCCCATCTCAATAATTGGTTCCAGTAATTTCGTAAGAGGCAATCAATTTTCAAAGAAATACACAAAAATTGCCTTGGATTTGCCTTTATGACATCACACTGTACACTGTGAGGTCACTTTTTACCACACTTGTGCATTCTTTGAAATGCACAAACTCCCAAACGGGAAAAAATATCAACATAATTTTTACACCAAATTGTTTTTTTTTTGGTCTTCTATCATATATGAAAATGAAAATTCACCGGGAGTATTCCTTTAAATGATTAGTTTAGAAGTCGGACATGTTTTAACAATCTATGGAAAGTTGGTAACAGTTTAAACTTAATCAATTAGAAGAAAATATACTATAAAGCACGAAATAACCAAAGGTTTCATCAAACTCGGTAAAAATCGTCTTACATACTCTTACTCTACTCCACCAATTTTCAGTTATCATCTGAATAGCCATGCGATGACGATGCTTCTCTAAAAACAAGAGGTCAAAATGTTTCTTTTCCGTTGTTTTATCCAATTATGTATTAAAAAAATCGCTCGCCGCGTCGCGTTCGGTGTGTAACGGCCTTAAGGCTTAAGTATGATGAATTATGCAAATGCTCACTATGGAATTGGAAAGAGAAAACCTATGTATTTCCTTGTGTTGACTGTTTTGCAATCCTTCACCAAGTGACGCATAGTTAAGCAGGTAAATATGACAAAGGGGGTTTGAATAAAATTATTTAAATTTTGATTAGTCATAATTTGGAAACTACAGCTTTTCGTGTTTGTTTTCTGCTCAGACTATCAGAATATAGACCTATTTCGGACAATACCTGTCAATATACCATTAAATACTTAAACTGGAATACCTCCTGAACGGGAGAAGTGTTTCGAGTATTTTCTTTATTATTTTGTTACATATAATTTACTCTTCCTATATGAGGAGATGTTAGACCACGAATCTCTTGATATAAGATGGTTTAGAAAGATGAGGTATATAAAAAGACATTTTCTTCAGATAGACATAGGATTATGCATGTGTTGTCTCTTTTACAAAAGGTATTCACATTCTTATTACATCACCAGTCCGGTACACGTTCCCGATTGGAAGATCTCCCGATTGGGAGGTCGAGGCATGCGCAGTGACTATCATTTAAATTGTTGGTAATAGTTCAGCCGTAATTTTTTTTTTTTGCCTGTCAAATTCTGTAATTCTAAAGTTGTATACTTTGGAAATGATATTGAAATCAATATTTCTGTATAATTTGAGATTTTGCAGGTGATTGAAATGTTAAAATCTGCTCTTCAAAATATATTAAAATTAATTTTTAAAGATTGTGTTAAAATTCCTGGTGAAACTTAAATTTTCGCTGGTGAAAATAATTCTATCGTTCTGTTACACCATAAAATTTGAATATTCAGCATGCATTTTTACTACCTGTGGCTTAAACCTATTTAACCGTTGTGTATTTCGTTAAAGCGATTTGAATTTGGAAAGATGCATTGTGGGTAATAATGACGAGAAATCTTCCGATTAAGAGATTTCACGATCGGGAGCGTGAACCCGATTGATCACGTGTGTCTTGCATTAATTTAAATCTGTTTTGGCACAGGAAAGTTGGTCATTTGATGTATATTACTAAATTGTTTTGCTTATTTTTCAGGTTATGGTGACATGGTGCCAACGTCCACCAAAGGACGCGTATTCTGCGTAGCTTACTCCATTGTTGGTATCCCATTCACTCTCTTGTGTCTTGCCGATATCGGGCATCTCCTTTCAAGATGTATCGTAAAGTTGTGTAGGCTTTTGCGTATCAAAACGTGCAAACATGACTTTAGCTCCTTAAGAAATTCTTTCAGAAATCCAAGTGCCGGTAGCAATGGAAACACCATTTCAAAAGACAGAACTACAGGAGAACGTACCAATCAAGTTTCAGATAATTTCGAATTGAAAGTGGATGTTACAACAACTGAGAACGAAAAAGAAGAAAATAAACCATATACGACAAATAGAGGTTACATAGATAAAAATGAATTTCGGAAAAGTTATGGCCTCGGAATAGGTCTTCGTGATCTTGAAAACGACAACGGATCCAGCATTGAAGCGGAAACAAATGTAGTTTTAGCAGGAGAAAAATGCCCAAATGAAAAGATTGTACAAGATCATATGTTCGACCATAAAAGACATATATTTCTTGAACATGAAAACGAATGTCAAGAGGAGGTACCCATCCTTATTGTCATCTTAATTCTGATTCTATATATACTATTCGGTGCGCTTATTATTCATAAAAGGGAACAGTGGTCTTTTGGCGAAGGTGTATACTTCACATTTATCACGATTACAACAATCGGATACGGAGATTACGTAACAGCTAATCATTACAGAGACAATAGTTTCATCTTTTGCATCGTGTTTACAATTGTTGGAATGGCTGTAATGTCTATGACTATTGCCTTGATGCAAGCAAAAGTAATCCGACTACTCACTTTCATTTCTAACAAACTGAATTTGCATTGAGTATGAGTGTCGTCATTATACAGCCGCCATTTTCCTTGCCCGCAGATATCATTACATATTTTCCGCTGTCGTAGATATCTTTTTCGTAGTCGAAGATAATATTTTTCGCTGTCGTAGATAATATTTTTCGTAGTCGCAGATAATGTTTTTCGTAGTCGGAAGAAAAATATCATCTATGACAGCGAAAAATATTATCTCCGACTACACGACTACGACAGGCTTAGGTTGTTAGAAAGGAATACAAGTTTGATTAGCAGTGGCGAAACAAAAGGTTGGGAATGCCCGAAAGGGTGGGTAAACCTAAGAGGCCCTGGGCAAAATCAATTTAGGTCTATCCCTGAACAATGACACGAACAATGTTTGGAATGAGCTCGGGGAAGCGGAGAGACCAGAAAATCAAGTTTATGTGCGTTTTATGACAGTAATTGAGGGGCATTTTTTATTTTAAAAAGGGACACTTGTCAGTTGACAGTTTTTACTTGTCACTTTTGACTTTCCCACACTTTCGGTAAGCAAATTCCGCCTATGCCAGGGTTCAAAGGTTGGGAGCCAGGATCAATGTTGACAATTAACCATCAGGCGAACAAGTAAAAGGCTTCTTTTGAAAATTGCTGCTTAGAAATTTTTTAGGGGCATACCTCCTCCCTCTGCTTTAATTATGTCAAATGAATACTAAATGTATGTGACAACCTCTATGTATTATGTAGTATTTGTGAGTGAGTGGATATCTATTTGTTTTCAAGCTTCAAGAATGACCTAGAATAACTTCAAATAAGTTTCAAAAGGGCGCATGCACTCCAGGATCCAGACCGGTCCACCCACAACTTTAAAAAAGGCACCTCCTGTCGTCGTTTGCACAATTTCAAAAGGGCACCTTCTTCCCCCTTACTGTTTGGTCAGGGAACTGCCCTCCCCACCCCTTCGCTGCCGTGGTTTCGACATCGCTGCAGAGGCCAAATTCTTCCCCTTACTGTTTGGTCAGGGAACTGCCCTCCCCCCTCCCCACCCCTTCGCTGCCGTGGTTCCGACATCGCTGCAGAGGCCAAAATCCCTACAGGTCCTCAGGACTCTAGTTGCCTCACTGCGTATGTGAGCTTTAATATCGTTTGAATATGTGAAAACTGTTTTTCATGTAAGCCTAAAATAGGTAAACCTCAACATCAATATGATGCAAATTTTATTAACAATGTTTGTTTTTAAGTGAAATAGAAATCATATTACAGACATATCAACAGCAAAATACTTTTGTATAAAATCAAGATGGATTTTACATCCTTGCTAAAAGACATGATTTTAACTATTGCTAATGAATTAGCCATTCTGATCAAATGATTAATTATCACAATTAATGAATCACAATTACTCAATATAAGCATCTAAGCCTAATAGCATCCCACAAATACACTTCCATGTGGCAATCATTATCTAAACCAATCTCTAAACTTTTTTTGAAATCATCTTTGATATAAGATAGATTTACCTAACTTCTGAATCCTTTATAACATATAACGGTGATTTTCCCGACAATGGAAAAAAATGTTCCTATAATTGAAGGAATTTGACCGGAAATGAAAGAAATTACCCCAAAATTGGCCAAAAATTTTCCGAAAGTGAGCAGAATTATCAAAAAATAAGCAAAATGTTCCGAAAATGGACAAAATTTCCCAAAAATAAGCAAAAGTTTCCGATAATTAAAGAAAATTTTTCTGAAAATTTAAAAATAGTACACCTACCCGAAAATGGAAGAAATGTTCACAAAAATGTTCTAAAAATCGAAGAAAATTGTCCGGCACTGACGGAAATTACACCAAATTTGGCCAAAAAGTTCCTGAAAATAAGCAACATTTTCCGAAAATAAGCAAAATTTCCCGAAAATTAAAGAGAACTTCCCGAAAATTAAAGAAAATTTCACCTTGAAAATGTTCTGAAAATCGAATAAAATTGTCCAGAAATGAAGCACAATTTCAGAAAAGAAAGCAAAAATTACCCGGGAGGGAAAGGGGAGGGGGAATATAACAAGTCAAAATTGATTGAAAAGGTCCATTTTGTGTATTGGCACCCTCCCCCTCCGCCAAACCCACCACTAAGAATTTCTTTAAAAAGGCGCTGGATTTATGCATAAGTTAAATAATTTTCGGAATGTATATTTGTACGTCACTGTGTGACTTGTGTGTGTATGTGTGTTATCAGGGAGTTGACAACTCCCTGGTGTAATAATCTGATAATGAACAGACGGTCTTCGATTATGTATCCTGAACGCGTTGTCATAAAAGATGAAAGCGAACTCTATGTTTATAGCGCCGGAAAAGTCGAAAATGCTTTCACGAATGTCTGGTGGCTGATCTTCAGATTATAAGGGTAGGTATTAAATCTCCCGCATTCACCATTTTCAGGCTTTTAATTATCTTTTTTATACATGATGATATATAGAAAACAATAATATGGAATAATAATGAACAGATGAAAAAGCTTATTTTGAATGCAGTGTTGAATGTGTTTTTTTTTTCTTCAAATTGTATAAGGAAACGTTTCTGAAGTGGTCAGGCATGCAACAACGAGGAAACTGTTCCTGGTTCCTTCTGATTTCAGAGAATGATATGTACATACGTAGGTTTGCTGCACGATCGCCAGGTCTTCTCGATGTCAACCGGCAAAGCATGTTTCAACGTCGGAAAATCGGAAAAAACTATTGGGTATGGTCAAAACTGGTATACAGGGGTGTGGACAGGTAGAGGCCGCATAAGCTACATTGATTCTTAAATCCACTAAAAAACATGAAGAGAGCAAAATATTTATTAAAATCGGTTAAAAATTGGCCATTTTACAGCTTTCTGAAGATCTGCAAATGTGGGCAAATATGATTTTTGGGTTATACTCTTGTGATGTATACCCCCAACGAACCTCAATCTGGAGAAGGTATTTTGAATATTTTGAAGGTCTGAAATTAGGGAAAGAAAAACAAAAGCATTTTCAGGTGTATCCTGTTCACGCATT